>JARYGA010056360.1:0-82991 GCA_030545235.1 Helianthus tuberosus
AATTGGCGTTGACGTAGCGTGTATATACATTTTTAAAAGAGATATTGGATTTAAATAACCTGAACTTTCGTCAATTGGTCGATAACACTCTCAAATTTCAGTTTGTACCACACCACTCTCAACTTTTAACCTATTAGCCGATAGAACTCCCAAACTAACCTAGTTTGCTAACATCACGGATTCAGATATTTAAAATTTTTTAAACACAACTGTATATATAAATTAAAAGGCATAGATATCAATAACATGTTTGATACGAACATATGTTGAGAAATGATATGTTTTTTATTGTTTGAAAATAAAATTATAACGAACTGGAGCTCACGATGAAAATACAACAAACCACCGTACTATAGATCTAAAATAACCGAAAAGATAAGTAAATGAAGGAAATACGTTTTTGTTGTTTGATATATAAATAGAAACCTATTGCTCTAGTACTTTTGGTTTTTGGAGCATCGTAACTAATAACCTCGCATTCGTTGTTGACCAATTGAAAAAACAATCATCACCTAACAAAATATGTTCGACTTGAATCAAATCATATCATCCAAAAACTTTAAAATACTAAGTAGTATACAAAATTGAAAGTTTACTTGTAAACTTGTTAATCACTATCTAAGATATGATGTTATTTAGATATCGTGCGTCACATGTTTGATTTGTGGATTTAGTGTTTACATAGTTTGATACTAAACAACAAAAGGTCCAAGCATGTTAGATCTTCGCACAAAATTTTAGTGCTTTACTTGGTGGTGTCGTAACGCCTTCTTCCTTTGGCGACTCAAGGTGGAAACGAACGTTGATTTTTTATGTGTCTATCATCTCCGCAAACCAAAAAATCTGTCTATCATCTCCGCAAACCAAAAAACCTACATTTCAACCGGGCTCGCATAGTGCCTTTTACATCCAAAAGGAATACTGTCATCAACCATACATGACAGATTGTCTAAACCCATACATAACCATCTTAATTATTGTCTTCAAACAAACAAACTTAAACCATCATTAAACAACACTTGAACATCATCAAACACCTGATCATTCTTGTCCTTGTATTAGAATTTAGAAATATATGTTAACTATTTAAAAACAAAATACAAAAGCTTAAACCATCCAACTTATAAATTCGTTCTCAAATATAATCATGGAAACATGTGAAAACAATAACATAACTTTCATAAAAGTAAACCTGGGCCATTAAGTACCAAAATTCCCTTTGTATTCACCAGAAACCCTTTTGAGTACATTAGATTATGAAACAACTTACTAAAAAATCACTAAATCTACTACCCATCTACAAATAAGACAACAATATCAAAGAAAATCTATTTTCTCCGGCGATAACCCAAGCCACATACTAAACAACCAACAAACCTCCACTTACACCATAAATCTTCATATCCATACAACAAAAAAAAACAATATCGTGAAATTAAGGTTCGCTTTGAAAGCCCTCCATTACACAAATTAGCAGTGTTGTCATAAAACCTTAAAACCTGAACTAAAAATGGAGTTAAAAGATTAGAACTTGAAATTGCAAAGAATTAAAGCATCAACAGGTAGCAACTTCAAACAGCAAAGAGAGAAGAACTCACCAGTCACCGGATGTTAACCTACCGGAGGAAGTACCGCTATCATCGTCGTTTGACACCATAGTCTTCGACCCGATGAATCTAATTCCCCTTGTACACCCCGCCAACGTTATCAACACATTCGACTTGTTTCTTACATAATAAAATTACTTCTAAACATAATGCACAATTTGAGTTGCAGAATCATAAGTTGGGTAATGTAATAAGTTTTCTAAATAATCAGAATCTAACAAATACACAAATCCATTTCATAATTCAAATATTCTAATCTAAAAGGAACCATTTTTCTAGTTTAAAACATATTAACATCAAAATCACTATACACGATTCAAAAAAATAAGAATTTCAATTATAGATTGTAGCAAGATATCACAGTTAGCAAATTACCAAGGTAGTTTTCATTGACTTGGTTAAAAAATGTCTGGATAGTTTTTTTACCTGTGGAGGTACCCCTGTGTTTATTAGTTTATTGGTTCATTTCATGTTAAGAATCTTGCTATAGATGAAAGATTGGAAAAAGAGGTAAATTTATGTTGTTTATACGGTTAAAATTTATAAAAAAATATATATACTTTTTCTTATGAAAGCAACCAGGCAGGGGTCAGAACTCAGAAATCAACATCATTATCCCTGTTTTTTAACATGTTGGGAATAGAAATAAGTATGTAAAGCCACTTTTGGGATGGAATGTACGCTTGTTTGTTCTAAGGGTATAACATACAACAAATTAAATAGTACATATTGTCTTTTTCATTTCTTTCAACTCATTAATCCATATGTATTAAGAAACCAACAAAAGAGGGACCAAAAGCAACTTTTGATAAAAATTATGAGACCAATGTACAGATGAAAGAATTCATCTCTGTACTCGCTTTTAAATAAAAACCAAGCCCTGCCCACATGCTCATAGACCCCAATTCACACACCATCGCCATTTTCAGGCATGCAAATGACCAAAGAAGCTTGCCCCTTATAATCATTATAGAAAAACAAAGCATGCACACCATTTGCTTGTTTAAAATCCTGACTTAATATTTTAAAAAGAATTTCATAGGCTTGATGCCCACCTCCACTGACCATAGGAAGATGTAAATAATGCTTGGGGGGAGGCTTACGTATTTGTCAATTAGTAAATATCAATGACCTTCCCGATGTTGACTGAGTTCTATTCGATGGATCCTCAAGTTGTCCACCATTGACTCCCTGCATTGCATGTTCGGTTATAGCACAACATGTTAGTGGTTGTATGATAGACTTTAGAGATCTAAAATAAAGAGACATTTTGATAGCTTCATTAAAATTTAGAGGTTACATTGAGGAGAGAAACTATTTTAAATTATACCATCATGTAATATATTAACACTAATATAGACCAGTGGCTCAGACTAATGATAATTCTTGCTTTCAAACACAACATATTACTGGTAGCTAAAGAAATGTTCAAACCTGAGCAGCAACTTTAAATTCTAGCGACCGATTAGTAGTTTGGGATAACTTAAACTTTAAATTTAACACTCCCTTTCACACTTTGAATGTTAACACCTGCACATATGTGATAAATAGAATTAACTAACAATTAAAAAATTAAGAAAAGATCCATATGTAAGCTTTGAGATCTAAAATTGGTGACCGGTAGGGATGAGCATTTGGTACCGGGTACCGGTACTGAATTTCATGTACCGAATTATTTTCGGTACCGAATCAATACCCACTTTTCGGCTTTTTCGGTAACTGGGCGTTCGGTACGGTACGGGTATTTCACCGAATTTTGCCTTCAAATACCAGTACCGTACCAAACATTTTCGGTACCGGTACCCATATTTGGTGAATTTCGATAGTACCATCACCGAGCTTATCCCTAGTGACTGGTATCTGATCTTTAACTCTTGACATGAATCCAAGACAATAGTGAAGTTACCCTTAGCCTAGTGGATAAGAGATAACAATTTCATTTAAATCGATTGCATAAGCCACTGAGCGCTAACTGCAGATCCCAATTGAATCAAATAATATTAAAACTCGAACTTCTTAGCCCGGAAAATAGCGCCGCTGTCCATGGTGAAAAGGGTTGTGCGTGTGATATATTTGAAAAGGTTGGGTTTTTTACTAAACCACTTTACTGCATACACATTGACATCCAGATTATAGGTTGAAATAGTGAACATGCAGAGAATAATGGGAAGAAAGAAAGCCAAGGATTGAAGTATTGTGTGCTTAAATGGAAGCACAATAGATTAAGGGAGAAATAATGAGAGGCATGTATAAAGAATACATTAGAGAGGATATAAATAGAGAGGTTAATTTGGGACTAAACCACTTTACCGCATACACATTGACATCCAGAATATAGGTGGAAACCGAGGATGTTGAGTGTGAAGCCACTCTTGTGGTTTGTCAAGATTAACTGTAGAAAATGTAGGCAGCAGCCATATTTGCGGCTAGTCAAAACTGGTATCAGAGCTCAGGCTCTTGTTGTTGAACCGAACAGAAACTGAACAGGTCGAACAGAAACCGAACAGTCAGCAGTTTTTTCTGTTCAAGATCCGATCAGAACCGCCTCAACCGCCATCAGAACCGACGCCACCGCCGTCAGAACCGTCGGCAGAACCGCCGCTGTTCCTCCAACCAACCGGCAGCGTAGCCGTTGAACCCAGCCATCGATCGAAGCTTGTGAAGGTTGCCACCTGCTTGTTACTTGATCGATTGAGCAGAGAGTTTTTCTTTTTTTTTAGGAAAGGTTCACTGGTGGTTGAATTTTTTTTTCTCTTGTGTGAGACAAAAATGGTTGTCTCCCACGATTAATAGAGATAAAGGAAAGTTGGAAAGTTGGAAAGTTTGAAAAAGTGGCAGAGGCCACGTGAATTTTTTGTCATTATTTTCAAAGTTTGAAAGGAAAAGTAAAAGGTCACTTTTTTTTTCAAGACTATTCTTTTTTTTTTGGGGATTAAAAAAAATAAAAAAATAAAAAGGGGGTATTTCAAGATCAGTTTTTTGATCGGTTGAACCAGCAGTAATTTTCAGAGTATCGTTTCGTTGAAGATCGAAGAAATAGAACCGTAGACCAGACGTGGTTCGGTTGTTTCAGTGTTGATTTTCGGTTTATATTTAGATTTAAGTTTCGGTTAGTTGTGTTTGTTAACATGGCAGAAGACGGGAAAGTTTAAATCGATAAGTTTAACGGTACAGATTTTAGCTGGTGGAAGATGCAGATTGAGGCATTATTGGTTCAAAAAGATCTTGATATTGTGTTATCAGGAGTTAGACCAGAAAAGGTGGAACCAGCAGATTGGGAATCAAAAGACAGGAAAGCCAGGGCAGTTGTTACATTGACGTTATCAAAAACTGTGGCATTCAACATCATGAAGGAAACCACAACTAGTGGTATGATGTTAGCCCTATCTAACATGTATGAGAAGCCTTCGGCAGCTAATAAGGTCTTTCTGATTCGAGAGCTGGTGAATACTAGGATGAGGGAAGGCAGTTCAGTCACAGAGTACATCAATAAGTTGAATTCGATTTTGGCCACACTTGTGTCAGTGGGCATCAAATTCGAAGATGAAGTTCAAGCTTTGCTACTGTTATCTTCTTTGCCAGACAGTTGGCCCGGAACTGTTACAGCAATTTCCAGTTCATCAGGTACCAGCGAATTTACTTTTGAAAGGATTCGTGATCTTATTCTGGGCGAGGACGTCAGAAGGAGAAATTCAAGTGGATCATCGAGTGAATTACTGAATGTTGGCAGAGGAAGGAAGACTAACAGAGGTAGTGGGAGCAGGAACAGAAAGAGGAGTCAGTCAAGGGCTCGAGGTGATGTAACCTGTTGGAACTACAAAGAGGTAGGGCATTTTAGGAATCAATGTCCAAATGAGAAGAAAGAAGTTAACGCTGCAGTAGACCACTCAGATGATGATGTTTTGATCTGTAGTGTGGAGAGCAGTGTGGATTCCTGGGTTATGGATTCGGGTGCTTCATTTCACGCTACCCACAGCAGTGAAGCACTGCGAAATCTGAAAGAAGGTGATTTTGGTAAGGTAAGACTGGCGAACGATGAGGTTCTTGATGTGACGAGCATGGGTGACTTAGATCTGAAGACTCCACTCGGTTCATGGACTTTGAAGGATGTCCGGGTAATTCCAAGTCTGAAGAAACAGTTGATTTATGTTGGACAGTTTGATGAACAGGGGCACGAGGTTAAGTTCAGGAACGGGCAGTGGAAGGTTCTAAAGGTAAATCTAGTCGTAGCTCAAGGAAAGAAACGGGGTTCGCTGTACATGGTCAGTTTACCGTCTGAGGGAGTAACCGTCCCAGTTCAGAAGAAGACCAAGATCCGGTTCACAGAATCTCGTGGGCAGAAGAAGGTTTGCTTTGCAGATGGCAAACCCAGAGCCACAGGTCAGATTCAGGTTGAACGTGCTAGGAAAGGTTCAGTAAAACCAGTAAGGGGCATTCATGGCAGTGGGAGCACAGGTGGTGCTTCAGTCACAGCTCCCAAACGACAGTGGGTTAAGAGAACCAGTATTCCAGCTGTCAAAGTCTCTCCAGTTGATTATCTGCTTTATTCGGAGAGTGTTTGTTCTCAGGATGTTCCAGGATCGGGCAGTTCGTGTCAGTGGGAGCCGATAGGAACAGAGAATGGGTCAGGGGCAGACTTAGCCATGACTGATGTGTTGGAGCTAACGGGAGCTTCAACGGGCCTTCAGGTTAATTGAAGAAAAGGTCGGGGTAACTAGGAAGGAACTAAGAGCTAAAGTTTTTACAGAGATACAGATGCGCAGTTGAAGCAAAGGTGAAGATTATCCCGTGGCTTCAAGTGGGAGATTGTTGAGTGTGAAGCCACTCTTGTGGTTTGTCAAGATTAACTGCAGAAAATGTAGGCAACAGCCATATTTGCGGCTAGTCAAAAGAAGAGGCTGCAGACACCATTTTTTCTGCTGATTCTCATTTCTTTGTTTGACAAACTCTCGTTTAAATCTCTATATAAGAGATTCATCTGTATTGTAATTGATGTACCTCTCCAGAAATATAAACTCCTAGTTACCGGTGGACGTAGGTTGCAGTATAGCGACCGAACCACGTTAAATCCTTGTGTTCTTGAGTGGCAGAGAGTGAAAGTGTGTGGTCCGAGAGTTCAGTTGTTCGTGTGTATTCCGCAATTCGTGTTCAACGGGTGTTGTCGATCCTAACAGAGGAGACATCGTTCACATTCATAAACGTTATAACACAAGAACTCTCGGTCATTCCATACCCCTCAGATACAGGACAACCAAAGCACCTGAAAACATGTTACTTTTCTGTTAAAATAATTAATAATATGAATATATGACCTTTGTGATAAAAAAAGTATTGAAAACTAACTTACACTTTAAGAAAATCAATGACATTAGCAGACAATGGAGACGCCCCTGAAACCATAAAACGAACCCGCCCGCCACGTTTGGCTTTTATTTTGTCAAATACTAATCGGTCCCACATTGGAGATGCGTTCTTGCCTATAAAAAAATAAAAAAAAAACAATCCGAAATCTTAAAATATAAACTTAACTGATAAATACCATACGTTACCTTTAAGTAATGCTTGCCTCTTTGCATTATATGCAGCATTAAACAACTTTTCCCTCAAACCACCATATGATTGCTCTGCATTCATAACGCTGCTGCAAAAACCACATGGCTGAGTCAGCATTAAATAAACTGGTGATTGCAGAATAAATCATTCTGTTCATCTGATCATACCCATCATATACTCTGTTATATAACCGAGGAACACTGCAGAAAATCGTCGGTTTTAATAAAGCCATGTCATCCAATAATTTCAAGTTGTCCTGCACAAATGAAAATACAGCGTAAATCTAACAAATTTGTCATTGTGTAATTAACCGAAATGAATATTAGAGGCCAGTGAGTTTAAAAATAAAAATATTATTTAAAAGAGAATTGTTACGCAACTTTTTGTTCGTTTACCTGTTATTCTACAATAAAAAATATATTACTAATGAATATATGTACCACTGAACTAAATATACATATTTTTTACAAAATATTGGTTACTTGACGTGTCAAATTTCACAACCTCCGACCTTCTAAATTTGTTTGTTATCTAACCACAGATCTACATAAATACTGAAACTTTTTATTTCGTTTGGACGTTATTTGTGAAAATGTTATCTTTACAATGAACAGGCTATTAGTTCTTTCAAGAATAAGTGAAGGTACTTGCCTTCTAAACTGTCTAGGATACAAATCATTTAGATTTGGTGGTTCAGGTAAGCAAGCAATGGGGCCCACTTCAATACAGTCAAAATTAGCAAATTTGTATGCAATTCGAACATATTCATCAACATCCAAACCGTTACTTGTAGAAGTTCACACTCAGAAATATAATTAATAATAATATAGACAGGCACAAAAACTAATATTACAAAAATCAAACTCAATAAAAAGTAAGAACCTACCATTAAAGACCATTCTGCAAATGAAGAGCATATTGATTGCTAAAGCAATTGCTGACACCCCAAAGAAGAATCCAGAAGGTGAATACCGTTGCAGAGCAGTTGAGCCAGCTGTCACAAAAACTGCACACAATTCCTATGCACATAGCAATGCAACGACCAGTTAATATCAGCTCATATAATCAATCATATATTCATATCTATAATCTGCATGGTTTAGGGTTTAGGGTTGGAATTGACTAATGAATTGATCTGGCCCATGACCCAAACATATACATTGTGATCTAACACTTAAATAACCAATCATGACACAACCCATGGCCCTACCAATAAAAATATTTCTTATTCTGTTTATTTGGGTTTTTTTCAGATTTTTAAATGGTTATAATTAAAAAAAACAAAAATTGACTATGAAAATAAAGTCATATTTATAAAAAAGAAACTGACTAATTTCATCAATTTAGTAAATTGATAATATAAAATTGAAAACAAAAACGTAATTTATTGAAAGAACTTGAAAAACTGCTAGTGTCAAAGTGTCAACATAAGTTAGTTATTATGTAGCAAAAACAAACCAGTTTACACTAATCGACACGGTATTCGGTTTATACTTTTACTCATTTTTGGTTCCTCAAAAGCATCTTCAGTCCGTTAATGGCGTCATCCATGTAAATTGGTTTGCCGTTAGTAACCATGTTTTCTACAACCTGCAAATTTTCACAATATCGGCAGAGTGACCTAATGTTAATTTTACACGAATCATGATACTTATAAATTAACATGGTCTAAGTACTTCTAAAAGAAGCACTACCAACATGAAAAGGAAGCAGCAACTATTAGAAATCTCAAATGTAATCCTAATTCCCCAATAACAAATGTTCTAATCACAATCGTCATCATTCAAAATCAACTTCCAATAACAAATTCAAACTGTCACAAAAAAATAGATCAATACAATGACCGAAATTTCACATGCAATTGGCGGCAATAGTAGCAAGTCCATCAGAAACCCTCACAAGAAGATAACACCAACACCTTAAAGTTCTTAATCGACTTTGAAGTCAACTCCAAGCGCTCATTGAGTTATCCAAAACCTCCAGTGCCGTAAGGATCGGCGACAATCCTTCGCTAAACCCAACATCAACAACAGCGCTAGCGCTGATCCTCATCAGTGGTCCATCAAAAACCCTAACACCTAAGAAGATGAAACAACGATCAAGAATGGGCCTGGATGAGATTTTGGGTTTTGGATGGGAGACAGATGAAAGAAACTGGGGAAAATGTAGAAAAAGAAGCAGCAACGGCGTGAAGAGGAGAAGAAGAATGGCTGTGAAGATTATTAGGGTTTAGAATGTGAGAAGGAAAAAGAGCGGAGGCATGGGTAATGGTTTTGGCGGAAGATTGAAAAAAAAGGGGTGTCAGGATATGCCACGTGGCAAAAGTTATTTTGCTTTATTAGAAGTAGTAGATATTAGCAGATAGGCATGGTCGTGCCTAAGGGGAGCATGATGGTGCCTGCGTCACGATCGTGCCTGCCCCTTTTCCCCACAATTTCTTGTTTCTTCCCGGCCTTTTCTTTGCATTCTGTTATGAGCACAGGCGTGCCTATAGATGCACGGTCATGCATGGACAGGTGTCCCCGACATGGCTTGAACATGTCACATTCCTGTCGGTTCTTGAAACTTCTGATATTTTCCTTTAGCTAAGCACGGGCGTGCCTAGGTGTTCATAGCCATGCCTCCACATATCGTAGACTTTTGTTGACCATTCATGGGTTGACTTTGTGCTCCTAGGTCTTGTGCACGGGCGTGCCCATAGCCTGGCACGGCCGTGCCTATCTGACACTTTGCTGATTTTCTTGGAATATTGGATTTTTGCGTCTTTTTTGCTCGTTTTTCACATCTTTTCTTTCAAAGACCTTAGAAACCTGCATTTGTCAAATAAGAACGATTTACATAGTATTTTCAACTAAGAATTATAAAAGTATTTAGAATTCATCGTTAATTATGCACTAAAAATATGTATAACTGCTGACACATCAGTCACATAATAAAAATATGATTTAAAAAAAAGTCATCATTAGAATTTAAAAACGACATAATATAAACTAGTCTTAAGTGACTCGCGTTACGGGATGTAAAACCAATCGTAAAATAAAAACTTGAATTTTTAACACCAAATGACTTACGTAATGTAAAAGGTAGACGAAGTCGAATTTATACCAATACATATTAGTGGATGGGGTAAAAAAAAAAACTTAAGAGACCAAATGTGAATACGAAACACCATGCTAAATAGCAACCGAATGGAAAAAAACTGATTAACCAAATGTGACTATCAAACATTATACTAATTGGCAATCGAATGACAAACAAATCCGGAAAAAATGTAAAACGAAAACTAAACTTATTTAACTTTATGACACAAATATTAAAAATTAAAGTTTTATTACAAAATAAAAAAATCATAAAGGTACTATGCAAAAAAAAAAAAAAAAACAAAAACATAAAACAAACACATAAAAAAACTACTATTCCTCACAATGTTATATTTTAATATATATATATAAAGAATATAGTGGTCTGTATGAATTATAAAAAAAAACACAAATAGTTGTTTCTTACAAGTTTTCATATTTTGATTTTGGAATAAAATCAAAAAGTTAGAAGTTACCTGTTGTGGAGGTTCGTAATGTTATACTACTTTTTTTCACCTTCGTTACCTAAGGTTCAAGGAAGAAGCTTAGATTGTTGAAGGGGTATGGTCCCAAATCTCGCACCAACATGGTCGCGAGTAACCATTACACTTATCAAATACTCCCAATGGCAAGGATTTATCCACGACCGTGCGGGCACACACGGACGCAACGGTCGAATCCAATCTGTCAAGTGATGAGAAGACTTACCTTATGTATGAAAATGGGTATTGCACATAGCGATGCGACGTAGCACCGCATCCTATGAACCTTTTCATCACGACAAGGGATATAGAAAAAGCAATTACCAAGTGATGCGGCTCCGCACCGCATCCCATGAACGTCTGCGTCAAGCTAAGGAACGCGGAAACAACCGTAGTTACCGCAGGCAGCGATGCGGCCTAGCACCGCATCCTACTGACGACGCAAGTGGGACTGACACCTTGACTCAGGTAGCCAAAACAGCAAGTGGCACTGCCGACAGTCATCTGTCAGCCCATACGTAAACGACACTGGCGCACAGACTGACACCACAGTAGGACGTCGCATCACCTCCGTGACCGACAACCCTGACATACCTGCAAGGGGCTGTGCGTTGTCAGTCTAGCCACTCAATTACCCTCCTTCACTCCTCGGCTATAAATACCCATCCCGGACCAGGTTTGAGGTATCGCTTATCAAACTCTCTCACTACTACTATTATCACACACTTTGCTCTCAAGCAAATTACTGATTCTCACGCCGGAGAGTGGTAACAAGGAGCACCACCCACCCCATCCTCCTTGTTACGAGTCACGGTGTGTTTTCCTTGTGCAGAAGACAGATCAGCGGACGATCCAGCCACCGATCCTCGAAAAGAAGGGATTAACCCTACTTGACGAGACCAGTGAATTAACCTCTCTTGGTTAACCACTGTTTCATCAATTGTTCTAATAGATAACTAACTAGAGTGCTTTCAACTAAATTACATACCTATCAACTATCCAGATAATCGAGATCCCAAACCTCAATATACATGATAACAGACAAAACATTGCCCAGGACCGGCTCTGGGCCCGGCAAACCCGTGCCGACACCTGAGGTCCAAAATTTCAAAGGGCCCGAAAAGTCTTTATAAGCATGTATATATTTATTAAATTATAAATTTAGTATATTCATCCATTTATTGTGTAAACAAATATTGGTGGTGTAGTGGTAAAAACTATCTCAAAATAATGTAAAGGTCTCAAGTTCAAGTTTTTGCTCCATCACTAAGTTTTTATTTTTGTAATTCATTTACCCTTAACCATAATTTTGGGCCCAATTCTTTTCGTCGCCCGAGGCCTAGATTTTTTCAAGAGTTTTCGAGGACGGCTCTGACATTGCCTACAAACGAACATCAAGAATTATATGGAATATGCATACTAACCTGTCCTTAAGAAAATTCAAGGATGAAATCTAATGCAACCTATTTAAGATCGATCTGTTTTAAAGTTAGCATGAAACAATTTATGACTATCGTGAACGTCAATCAAAAACCTATTTAACCTAATAGATAGGGTAAGCAGGGTATCGAACCAAAGGAGTATTGTGGAAAGCGTTATGAATTAAGAAATATTAAACTAATTGCAATAATGGTAAATCAGTTTGTTTGTGAGTTTAATTAAACTACGATTTATGAAAACGAAGTTGTAATCAATATGAGAAACAATGGTTCCTCCGGAATTTAGATTCAAAGCAATGACAATTACGTGTTTAATTGTGACAATCACATAGACATGATTGTTGAATTCGATTAACTAATTTTGATTATCCTAAGACTACTTACTTCGATTGTAAAAACAACGGAATGTTATCATAAGAACAACCAGTTGGAATTACTAACCCAAACCCCCGTCAAATGTATCCCAATTACTAGAAATCTCGTGAATTGAATGAATTAGAATCAAGCATTAAGTAAAACCAACCATTTACAATTCAACTAATCAAAATCAACGGTAAAAAGCATCGAATGCTTAGATTACCGGAGTTCACAATTGTTTTAAACACATAAAAGTCAAAACTTACAAGAATCCTCCATCCAGAGGAAACCACTAAGAACTTAGCCGCTCCTGATTGATCTTCAAACGATTGATGAATGGTTGAATTCATGATCGAGTCGGTTGTTGTTGGAAGAATTATGATGATGGTGATGAGAATTGAGAGCCCAAGAATGCTTATTTGCTGCCAAAAGTCGTAATCCATGAAGTCTGTTGCGAAAATTAGGGTTAAACCCCTTTAAACCCACGCTGAAAAACCAAAGTTATGCACGCCCTTGAATCACGTCGTAGGCTAGGGTCAACAGACCATAGCTTACGGCCCCTCTCATATTGAATTTCTTCTTTAGTCGTAAGTTATGGTTGACCTTATGTGACTTACGGTAGACATCTTTTGTGAACATTCTGATAAACACACAAATGAACCATAAGTTATGGTCCAATGGCCGTAACCTACGTCGTGAACTTCACCTCCATTCTTTATATGTATCAAACTTCAATGAATGACACGATTGCCCCCTGAACTTTAATCTTCTCTACTTCTCTGCACATCTAAGCTATATCTTGACCCAAAACACGTCTCGAACATTGTCGTTCACCTTGTTTATCAACTTCGGACGTTCCTCTTCATCTCTAACCACTCTAAATCCACCGTATTCCGCGTTTAACCTGAAAAATCACAATCTCACACAGTTATCACATTCAAAGTATATAAACACCGAAAACGCAATAAAACACGTAAGATAATAACATTAACACTCGGTTTTCAACCTCTCCATCAACAGTCGAGTCGCAGCCTCGTCCCTTTCAACAATACGAAATCCACTCCATGCTGAATGGATCTGGCCTTAAGTCCATACACTACCACATCTCCTGATTCAAATATGAAGTGCTTCAACTCCCTTTTGTCAAGATAACAATACTTTGCGGTATCACCAATTTGAAGACAAACCAATCGCTTCCCCTTTTTAGTGCATTCTTGTCACACCCCGATTTCCACGTGTCACCGGTGGGCCCGGTGGGGGAGTATCGTGACGTCATGGTTGGCAACGTAATAGTCAAACAACACAATAATAATATGCACAGCGGAAGCAAGTTAAAATAAGATACAACCGAATTTAATATTGTTTACCAATGTAACAATATCCGGAAGTTTTATCCACAGTAGGATCGAAACAAAATAATATTATTTATGGTTCAACAGACTTCAGGAATCTTAAGCTTGCGAGACTTCTAATGATGCTTAGGAGACATTCCAGCCAATTTCGTTTAGTACCTGCATTCAGTCTTTTTGGGAAAATACGTCAGTTTACACTGGTAAATACATTCAACTGACTCATTTTGGAAAATGATTGAAAATTGGTTTGGATGCACAAGGCATAAATATTTTTATTTAACTTGGGAGAATTATTTAATATTATAATCTTGTGAACGAATTACATGTTACTTATGCGTTCAGTAGCCCGGATCTAGTCCGGGTTAAAGATCAATAGACACACCACATCAATGAGTTATACACGGACGGTGTACGCCTACACCCCGTGCTCAGGTCGTGGCCAATCTCGTAAGATGATGCTAAGGATATCCGGGACATGGTCATTAACCCCCCAAAGGCTGTAAAGTAATCAAGACTGTTTAAACGAGCCGATCAAATTATTCAACTACCCACTTAATGTGGAGATTTGATGCCCGATCAAGCGGTACGCTATGTACCGTAACCCAAGCCCGTATAGGGAAAATAAGTTAAAAGTATTTACCTGAATAAGTATTTATCACAACAAGCAAAATGCACGTAGCTTTTACTGGTTCTCCTAATCTGGAACGAAGGTTTATAATAACCTATTAGAATCCTAACGGGTCTTTATTTAAGCTTAAGCTTAGACCGGCTAGTTTCAAAGATACGGTTCGTACGCACGATTAAGCGAAGACCGGATAGAATGTGAATTAGACCCGACAAGTTCAGAGACTTGTTTAATATGGGTTTATTATTCACATTCTGGATTTTGAGATAAAACCGATAAGGTTTGACCCGTTTCGGCTAATTTATGTAAACTTGTTACATAAACCGAACCGAACGCGAAATAAGCGTAACGGGTATCCGCAAGAGCCATATACAGGTTTCCTAAGTTAATATGCTTCAAATATGTTGTGACATCAGTAGGTTGTCTTTCGTTATGCCCGAAACTAATTTAAACACAAACTATGCCCCGTAGTGTTAGTTTGGTCATTTTAAAGTTTGTAAAAGAGTTTAAATGTCTAACTGAGTTACAGGTCTGATGTAAACAGCAAACATACTCAATTTGATGAGTTTTAACAGTAGGCTAAAGCATATATGTGAAGTTTATCATTTATAACCAAACTATGCCCCGTAGGGGTATTTTGGTAATTTCACATAAGCCGAAAAGCTCAAAACTGAAGTCTGAGTTTATCAACCTTTGCTTACTGTTAAAATATTATAATTTGCCTCTTATATCAGTAGGTATCAACCCGGGTATGTCCAATATGATTTTAAAACATACTATGCGTTAAAAGCGCTAATTAAGGCGATTAAAGGCCATTACCGGGTTCGATACTTAAATCTGATATTTTTATATTTCCAGAAGGCTTAAAATAATTTATTTATCATAACTAATCAGTAGCAAAAGGTTTGGAGTCGTTT
This sequence comes from Helianthus tuberosus, assembly GCA_030545235.1. NCBI lineage: Eukaryota > Viridiplantae > Streptophyta > Magnoliopsida > Asterales > Asteraceae > Helianthus > Helianthus tuberosus. The sequence continues at coordinate 15,413 of JARYGA010056360.1, forward strand.
AGATGTGTAAAACTCATTTTATGGCCCGTAAGGGCAAAACCGACAATTACCGAATTAAGCCTACGACTATGAGTTATGCTCAGCCTAAAATTAATTAAAAATCTTTAAAAATCCCAAAATAATATATTACATCAGTGGGTAATTCGTTTGATATCAAAAGGTATGTTTAATTAGGCTATACGCTAATTACGCCATTTTATTAACATAAAGCACCGTAATTACGCTAATGAGCATAACTCTTATTCTACACCTCAAACTGATGTCAAACTTTGCATACAAGTTTATATATTAGTATTTAAGGTTTCTACACTTTTACATTTTCATAAATCATGTTTTAAGGTAATAAGGGCATAACGGTCAACATATGAGCAATTAACGGAAACTTGCATATTAATTGGATAACTAATGAACCGAGGTGCATAATCACAGAGGGTTATTCTAACATGTAACCTAGTCCAATTAAAGCTCTGAGGCATTTCTAAAACATGCCTAAACGGGTCAGAACTGAAAGTCAAAGTGAAAGTCAAACTATGTGACTTTCGCTTCCGAACCGGGTCTAAACAGGAAATTGTCGGGTTAAACAGGTTTAGACATGTTCTTAAACTTATTACTAAGTTATATCAATGATCAAACAGGTTATATATGTTCTAGATAGCTAATCATGCATAAATTGCAAATTAAGAATTCTGTTGACTTTTTAAGTACATGTTTGACCCGACATTTGAACTAGTTAGAGTGGTGATCAGGGGAAACCCTTTTGGGGTTTTATTACCCACATAAATACCAACTCATAACTACTTTTAATTCGAGATATGACTGAGCCATTATTGACTAATCTCGAAGTCAAACCGTAATTACGACGGTTTGACTTTTAGCTAATTAAACAAGCTAAACTCAACTAATCAAGAACTAGCAGACTTACAAGAGTCCTATGCACGAGATATGATCAGTTGGGAGAGTTCCTTAGCTCCAGAAATGCTCCAATTGATCAGATGAAGGTGTGATGAACAACATTGCACAAGGTGTCTTTATATAGTGAAATTCCCACCATAAGAAGTTGACAACTAGCTCTATGATCAACCACAACCATCCAACACATGTCCCTAGTGTTCTAGCACAGTTAGGGGTTGCCCACCATGTTGCAAATGCGATTAAAAGTCGAGTTTCCGCGAATACAGGGGCCTGTCCCCGTTTTTCTGCATCTGGGCCTGGGACGCGGCCCGCGTCCGAGATAACCGAAGCCCAAGCGGGCCGCCTGGGCCGGCCGAATCTGAATTTTTGATTTTTATTGCTTTCCAACTTGACCTTTGGTTAAAACGAAAGGGTAATTAAGCTTTAACTTGCAATTTGACCCCTTGTAATATACCCACAAGGACTATAGGACTTATACCCACTGTGCCAAGTCCCTGAACACTTCCGGTTAACCCGAAAAGCCTTAACTTTCAACGTTAACACTTTAACCCTTCGCACACGAATTTGATCACAACTTGCTCATACGATAACGAAACTTTATGAAATTTATGTCGTGCATTCTAGTGAGCAAAATTAATATTTACAAAGCTTTGGGTTTGTCAAAAGGTCACTCAGAGGTATAAATTAAACATGTTGACACATTTAGCCCCCTGTAGTTTGTAATCACTCACTTTTAGCTTCGTATGATCCATGATTTATTCGTTTGAAGGTATGAGCATTGTGTAGGGTTAATGTACAATGTATTTATTCATAGTTGACACTTAGAATACGTATATTCACATACTTCCCACGTTTGTCAACTTTAGTCCTTCCATAATATTTCTTTCACACGTTTAAACTTTATGACACGTGTCAACACATTATAGGACGTGAATTTTCAAGGTGTTACATCCTCACCCCCTTAAAATAAATCTCGACCCGAGATTTACTGAAACAAGTAAGGGTACTTTTCTTTCATCGTGGATTCAACCTCCCACGTGAACTCGGGACCTCTACGGGCATCCCATTTGACCTTTACAAAAGGTATGTGCTTTCTTCGAAGCTTCCTTACCTGTCGATCTTCAATCGACAAAGGTTTTTCCATAAACTTTAAGCTATTATCTATTTGCACATCTGTATGTGGTATAACCAGTGATTCGTCAGCGGAACACTTCTTTAGATTGCAGATGTGGAACACATTGTGAATTCCACTGAGCTCTTCTGGTAAGTTCAACTTATAGGCAACTGACCCGACACGTTCGACAACCTTGAAAGGTCCTATGTATCTCGGGCTCAGCTTGCCTTTCTTACCAAATCGCATTACTCCTTTCCAGGGTGACACTTTTAGTAGGACTTTTTCACCTACTTCGAAGTGAAAATCCTTACGATTTGGATCAGCGTAACTCTTCTGCCTATTCCGGGCAGCTTTGAGATTGTCACGAATCTGGACAATCTTGTCCGTCGTTTCGAACACAATCTCTGGTCCTGATAACTGGACTTCTCCAACTTCCGCCCAACAAACTGGCGATCTACACTTTCTACCGTATAATGCCTTGAAAGACGCAACCTTTATGCTGGTATGGTAGCTATTGTTGTAGGAGAATTCGATCAATGGTAGGTTCTTATCCCAGCTACCTCCCAAATCGATTGCACATGCACGTAGCATGTCTTCCAACGTTTGAATAGTACGCTCACTCTGACCATCTGTCTGAGGATGGTAAGCCGTACTAAAGTTCAAACGTGTGCCCAAAGATTGTTGGAAACTCTTCCAAAAATGCGACGTGTACCTAGTATCTCTATCGGAGATAATAGCCACAGGTATGCCATGTAAGGCTACAATCTTATCAACGTACAACTGGGCTAACATATCGGAGCTATAAGTCTCCTTGATGGGTAAGAAATGAGCTGACTTAGTCAGTCGGTCAACTATAACCCATATCGTATCATTTCCTTTCCTTGTCTTGGGTAACTTGGTAATAAAATCCATAGTTACCATTTCCCACTTCCACGTAGGAAGTTCCGGCTGTTGTAGCAAACCTGACGGTTTCTGATGCTCGGCTTTGACTTGCGCACATGTCAAGCATTTTGCTACATGGGCGGCTACAGACTTTTTCAAGCCTATCCACCAATAATTTGCCTTCAAATCCTGGTACATCTTATCAGCTCCAGGATGAACGGAGTATTTGGAACTATGGGCTTCCTGGAGGATGACATCTCGAAGTCCTCCATAAATTGGAACCCATATTCGCCCGTTTAACCGTAAAATTCCGTCCTTGCTGAGAGTTAACTGCTCCTCAGTTACTCCTAACTTTTCATTTGGATAGTTAGCTTCCAACACAGCTTCCTTCTGTGCAGCTAACACCCTTTCTATCAAACTGTTCTTTATTTCCATGCGCTTGGCATTGATTCGAATGGGTTTAACCCTTTCCTTTCTGCTCAAGGCGTCAGCGACTACATTCGCTTTGCCGGGATGATACTTGATTTCACAATCATAATCATTCAAGGTCTCCATCCAACGGCGTTGCCTCATGTTTAATTCCTTCTGGTTAAACAGATGCTGGAGGCTCTTGTGATCAGAATAGATCACAAACTTGATTCCATACAGATAATGCCTCCACAGTTTTAGCGCGAACACAACGGCACCCAATTCCAAGTCGTGGGTGGTGTAATTCTTTTCATGCACCTTTAACTGTCGTGATGCATAGGCAATAACCTTGCCTTTCTGCATAAGCACACACCCCATGCCAGTGTGTGATGCATCACAATAAACTACAAATTCTTCAGCGCCTTCAGGTAAGGTAAGCACAGGAGCGTTGCTCAACTTTTGTTTCAAAACATCGAAGGACTCTTGCTGCTTAGGGCCCCAAACGAACTTTACTTTCTTCTTGGTCAGGGAAGTTAGGGGTGCAGCAATCCTTGAAAAATTTTCGATGAAACGCCTGTAATATCCTGCCAATCCCAGGAAGCTACGTATCTCCGTAGGCGTCTTTGGCTCTTGCCAATTCATAACAGCTTCAACTTTAGCGGGATCCACTTGGATACCACGCTCACTGACCACATGTCCAAGGAACTGGACTTCACGAAGCCAAAATTCACATTTAGAGAATTTGGCATAGAGCTTCTCATGATGTAAAAGTTTGAGAATACACTGAAGGTGTTTCTCATGGTCAGCTTTGTTCTTCGAATAAATAAGGATGTCATCGATGAAGACGATGACGAATTTATCCAGATGCGGCTTGCAAACGCGATTCATGAGATCCATGAACGCAGCCGGTGCATTAGTGAGCCCAAAAGGCATCACTAGGAACTCGTAATGACCATATCGAGTCCTAAATGCAGTTTTATGCACGTCTTCATCCCTAACCTTCAATTGATGGTAGCCTGACCTCAAGTCAATCTTCGAGAAATAACTGGCTCCTTGTAACTGATCGAACAAATCGTCGATCCTAGGCAAAGGATATCTATTCTTTATTGTGACCTTGTTCAGTTCACGATAGTCGATGCACAGACGCATCGATCCATCCTTCTTCTTGACAAATAGGACCGGCGCTCCCCAAGGCGACGAGCTAGGTTTAATGAAACCCTTGGCTAGTAATTCGTCTAGCTGTGTCCTCAATTCTTTCATCTCTGTGGGCGCCAACCTATAAGGTGCTCTAGCCACTGGTGCAGCTCCGGGGATGATATCAATCCTGAATTCCACTTGCCTATCTGGTGGCAAACCAGGTAGTTCTTCCGGGAACACTTCTGGGAATTCAGAGATGACAGGGATGTCTTCTATCTTCGGTTTGGGCTCATCAATAATCACTTGTGCCATGTAAATGACACAACCCCTCTGTAAACATTTTGAAGCCTTGAGCATAGTCACGTGCTCAGGCAGCCCATACTGGGTATCTCCCCAAATGGTAAGTGGTTCACCAGACGGAGTCTTTATCACCACTTGCTTCATGTTACAGACAATTTGGGCCTGGTTATGAGATAACCAGTCCATACCCAGAACTATGTCAAAACCGGCCAACTTAAAGGGAAGTAGAGACAGAGGAAAAGAATGGTTCTTAATGGATATAACACATCCATCTAACACAGTTGAGACGGTTTCTATGGTACCATCTGCTAACTCTACTTCATAGTTTACGCCTAAGGTTTTGATAGGTAAATTCAACAATTTACAAAACTTATGATCTACGAAAGACTTATCTGCGCCCGAATCAAAAAGTACTCTTGCAAAGACATCATTTACAAGGAATGTACCTGTTATGACATTATCGTCTTTCACAGCTTCTTTCGCGTCCATTTTGAAGACTCTGGCATTAGTCTTCTTAGCCTCCTCAGGCTTTTTGTTGTATTTCGGGCAGTTGGTCTTGATGTGCCCCCTTTCATTGCAACGGTAGCACGTTGCGTCTTTTATCTTTTTGCAATCCAGGGTTTTGTGATCCGTGGACTTGCAAATTCCACAAGCAAAGGGTTTCGACTGAGTCTGAGAGTTCGACTCCAGTCTGCACTTTCCATAGTGCTGCTTCTTGCAAACTTTACACTTGGGCTTCTCATCAGACTTATGCCCATCCTTCCTCGACTCGGATCCCTTCTTGTTATCACCATTCCCACGGTGTTTCTTGTTCGACCTCCGCGAACCATCATCTTCACGCTTCCTCTTCTCGGCCTCCTTATTCCTCAGCGATCTCTGCCTGACCGCGTCCAGAGTGAGGGATAAGGAAATGTCAGTTAAAGACCTGAAGGTAGCTGGCCGGGAAGCTTTTACGCTTGCCTTGATCTCGGGTTCTAAACCACCAATAAAGCGAGCGATTCTTTTTGGCTTCGGGGTTACCAGGTAGGGAACCAACCGGGACAGCGTATTGAAGCTTGTCAGGTAAGCTTGACAGTCGAGGTTCTTCATCACCAACGATAGAAAGTCAGATTCCATCTTCTCCACCTCATGTTGAGGGCAGTAATTATCCTTGATCAGGGCAATAAATTGATCCCACGACATGTTAAACAATGGGATCTTCCCGAAGGCCTCCATCAGAGATCTCCACCATGCCAACGGTTCACCCTTGAAGGACTGCGACACGAACTTAACTATATCCCTTTCAGCGCACCCGCTGATATCTACCACCCTGTCCATCTCGTCCAGCCAAGTCATACAATCGACGGCCCCTTTTTCCCCAGTAAAATCCCTGGGCTTACAAGACACGAAGTACTTATAGGAGCAACCCTTGTTACGGGGTTCTTGATGCAGTACTATATGCTGAGACGGGACACTTTGACGGTTGGTGGACTGACGGTCATCACCGTCTTTCTTGGGTCCATCCTTTTTGGGAGGATGCTTGTTATGAGCCTCAGAATGTGTCCTGGGCTTTGAATGTGATGCAGAGTGGGTCCTACTTCGAGTACCACTGTATTCCTCATACTGTCTATCCAAAGCCTGAGTAACAGCGCCGTCTATGATTGCTTTTAACTCGGCACCCGTTAACGTAATTTGGGCGTTCTCATTTGGCTCCACTGGATGGCTATTGACTTCATTAGAGTTAGCCATTTGTACTGAACTGTTGCAGAAAACAAGGACAATATTTTATTTGGGAGTTTATTATGGAATTACCCCTTAGGGTAACTCGTTAACCATGGTAAACAGAGACCATATTCGGTTAACTTATTAATCGTATTAATTTAGGATTTCAATTAAAATTTATCCTAAACATAAATAATAACAATATATATTAGCACATAAGGCTTGGTCACATGGACAATTTAAATTATAAGTTATGATTTCAGAGAATCGAAACATTAAGGTATACTGGCACCATAGGTCTAGTCACAAGGACATTTATAAATTTTATGCTAGGATTTCAGAGAATCAAAGCATTGAAGGTTTGAACCTAGTTCATTACCTTTATTGGACAGGGAGTCATAGCTACCACTGTCTCTTGGCTCATATCGAAATGAGCAGGGCCCGTAGGCACTATATTACCACGTATGGTTAAAATATGATCATCTTAATTGATGATGTAAACCCAGGATTCAGAGATCATTAAACTGGGTTAGGAATCTTTTAAAGAATTCCTTTAATAATATATGTGATTTCTAATGAATCACATCTGCCTGGATTGTTAACATGTTTTCAGATGTTAACAGGGATTTGAATCTTTTTTAACAGGTCTTACCATCATGGTCAGGTCTTTATAATGACACTCAGACTAGGTTTCACACTTAAGATTCTTAATTAATATTTAAATAGGCAGATTATTTTCAAAAGGAATGATTTAGATTTATTTATTTATTTCATATATAAATTATTTATGCACATAAGGCAAACATGAAATTTATAAAACAAACATTCCATTTAATTATACATATTACATGCTGCCCTAAACGGGTCTTTTTCAAATAACAATCTTACCCACGCAGGGGTTTAATTATACAAACATGCCCACGCAGGGGTCTTACAGAAGAACATAAGTCCACTCAGGGACTAACACACCAACAAATGTCCACGAAGGGACTAAAACAAACATAAGTCCACGCAGGGACTAAACATACAACATACCCTCGTAGGGGTTTATGGAAAGGTAGACCCACGCAGGGGTCAATACAAACAAACAACATACATACCCACGTAAGGGCTTAATAACAAGATATGCCCACGCAGGGGCTCAACAACTGTTGGAAGGATTCAATGATCCTTCTTGTTCTTCCCTTTGATCAAGCCTACTAATCCCTGGAAGAAACTCTGCCTCTCCTGACGGTCGCGGCGAGACTCTCGCTCCACCTGATCCAATCTATATAAAATTTCCTCCCGTTCTGGGGGAGAAAATCATGGCGGCTGCGACTGCGTCCGAATGATAGGCCGGGGAGGTATTGGGTATCCCTGATTCGGGTATCCTACTCCCCATGGGTCTCCATAGGGTCCTTGGGGGTTCAAGGCATTGTAATTTGCCGCTACCATGTAAGGATCGGCCTCCGCGTAACCATAGTCATGATGCATTGGGGGTTCAAACGGGTTGTACGGCATGGAACCCGTGTATGCTGGTATGGGGTTGTCAAAACCCATCGGTGGCGGCTGCGGCATCGCTGGGTTGGAAGGCCCACCCATTTGTGGGTCCTCCTGGTGTAGGGGATAGTGGCTGGCACTTGACTGACGTGGGGAGCTGAAATGAAAGTCTCCCGCACGTGATGATATACGTGCACCAGTTCTCCTACGCCTTGGCGGTTGAGGAGGTGCCGGTTAAACTGGTGGCGGTGGAGGTGGTGGCGTAACTGCCACAAATCAGTGATCCTCAGATGAATCTTGATGATGCGGCTGTGGCTGCTGCTGCTCATGAGGCAACTGCTGCTGCCCATGAGACGACTGCTGCTGCCCATGAGACGACGAGTGGTGAGAAGGTGTATAATACCACTCGTGCTGAGCGAACATGGCCTGGAAGCTGTCTGGACCACCGTAGGGTGATCCGTGGAAGGGTGATCCATCATAGATTTCGATGGGGTGGTTCGGAGTACCACTCGCCGGCATGACGGGGTCCGTATCCTCGTCTATGTCATCTGCGTGATCTCCTGAAAAATGGTCTTCTGGACCCAGTGGGTTAAAACCCACGGGTTCCGGCACGTAGCCTACCGGATTGAACTGGCCTCGGAAGATAGGTGTGGGGTCGCCAAAAGAATTATGGGACAGTGATCTCTGCAGCGGTATGTAGGAGGGCTGCGGATTGTTCGGTTCATAAGGGTTAAGAACGGGCGGTGTCGAACTATGCGAAACCGACCGCCTGGCCGGCTCGAACAGGTTTCTTCGGTTCTCCCGAGGGTCGTCACTCTCGGTGTTGGATGGAGCTCGCCGTTGCGAAGGTCCAGCTTCATTATCGTTAGGGGCGGAGATCGGCCCCTTGCCTCTTCCTCCTCGTCTTCGGAAAAATCTTGGAGGCATGTTCAATTCCTGTCAATAAAGCATAAGATAACAATAACAAAATATAAAAATTTAAAGGACAAAACACAAACCGAATAAGGTGGAATCTGTCCTATGTTATAAGTCTAGACTCGAAGGTTTAGATATGTGCAATTGTGTAACTGAGATTAAACACAAAAGGCTAGTGTTTAATTCACTCAGAGTTGGCTCTGATACCAACCTGTCACACCCCGATTTCCACGTGTCACCGGTGGGCCCGGTGGGGGAGTATCGTGACGTCATGGTTGGCAACGTAATAGTCAAACAACACAATAATAATATGCACAGTGGAAGCAAGTTAAAATAAGATACAACCGAATTTAATATTGTTTATCAATGTAACAATATCCGGAAGTTTTATCCACAGTAGGATCGAAACAAAATAATATTATTTATGGTTCAACAGACTTCAGGCATCTTAAGCTTGCGAGACTTCTAATGATGCTTAGGAGACATTCCAGCCAATTTCGTTTAGTACCAGCATTCAGTCTTTTTGGGAAAATACGTCAGTTTACACAGGTAAATACATTCAACTGACTCATTTTGGAAAATGATTGAAAATTGGTTTGGATGCACAAGGCATAAATATTTTTATTTAATTTGGGAGAATTATTTAATATTATAATCTTGTGAATGAATTACATGTTACTTATGCGTTCAGTAGCCCGGATCTAGTCCGGGTTAAAGATCAATAGACACACCACATCAATGAGTTATACACGGACGGTGTACGCCTACACCCCGTGCTCAGGTCGTGGCCAATCTCGTAAGATGATGCCAAGGATATTCGGGACATGGTCATTAACCCCCCAAAGGCTGTAAAGTAATCAAGACTGTTTAAACGAGCCGATCAAATTATTCAACTACCCACTTAATGTGGAGATTTGATGCCCGATCAAGCGGTACGCTATGTACCGTAACCCAAGCCCGTATAGGGAAAATAAGTTAAAAGTATTTACCTGAATAAGTATTTATCACAACAAGCAAAATGCACGTAGCTTTTACTGGTTCTCCTAATCTGGAACGAAGGTTTATAATAACCTATTAGAATCCTAACGGGTCTTTATTTAAGCTTAAGCTTAGACCGGCTAGTTTCAAAGATACGGTTCGTACGCACGATTAAGCGAAGACCGGATAGAATGTGAATTAGACCCGACAAGTTCAGAGACTTGTTTAATATGGGTTTATTATTCACATTCTGGATTTTGAGATAAAACCGATAAGGTTTGACCCGTTTCGGCTAATTTATGTAAACTTGTTACATAAACCGAACCGAACGCGAAATAAGCGTAACGGGTATCCGCAAGATCCATATACAGGTTTCCTAAGTTAATATGCTTCAAATATGTTGTGACATCAGTAGGTTGTCTTTCGTTATGCCCGAAACTAATTTAAACACAAACTATGCCCCGTAGGGGTAGTTTGGTCATTTTAAAGTTTGTAAAAGAGTTTAAATGTCTAACTGAGTTACAGGTCTGATGTAAACAGCAAACATACTCAATTTGATGAGTTTTAACAGTAGGCTAAAGCATATATGTGAAGTTTATCATTTATAACCAAACTATGCCCCGTAGGGGTATTTTGGTAATTTCACATAAGCCGAAAAGCTCAAAACTGAAGTCTGAGTTTATCAACCTTTGCTTACTGTTAAAATATTATAATTTGCCTCTTATATCAGTAGGTATCAACCCGGGTATGTCCAATATGATTTTAAAACATACTATGCGTTAAAAACGCTAATTAAGGCGATTAAAGGCCATTACCGGGTTCGATACTTAAATCTGATATTTTTATATTTCCAGAAGGCTTAAAATAATTTATTTATCATAACTAATCAGTAGCAAAAGGTTTGGAGTCGTTTAGATGTGTAAAACTCATTTTATGGCCCGTAAGGGCAAAACCGACAATTACCGAATTAAGCCTACGACTATGAGTTATGCTCAGCCTAAAATTAATTAAAAATCTTTAAAAATCCCAAAATAATATATTACATCAGTGGGTAATTCGTTTGATATCAAAAGGTATGTTTAATTAGGCTATACGCTAATTACGCCATTTTATTAACATAAAGCACCGTAATTACGCTAATGAGCATAACTCTTATTCTACACCTCAAACTGATGTCAAACTTTGCATACAAGTTTATATATTAGTATTTAAGGTTTCTACACTTTTACATTTTCATAAATCATGTTTTAAGGTAATAAGGGCATAACGGTCAACATATGAGCAATTAACGGAAACTTGCATATTAATTGGATAACTAATGAACCGAGGTGCATAATCACAGAGGGTTATTCTAACATGTAACCTAGTCCAATTAAAGCTCTGAGGCATTTCTAAAACATGCCTAAACGGGTCAGAACTGAAAGTCAAAGTGAAAGTCAAACTATGTGACTTTCGGTTCCGAACCGGGTCTAAACAGGAAATTGTCGGGTTAAACAGGTTTAGACATGTTCTTAAACTTATTACTAAGTTATATCAATGATCAAATAGGTTATATATGTTCTAGATAGCTAATCATGCATAAATTGCAAATTAAGAATTCTGTTGACTTTTTAAGTACATGTTTGACCCGACATTTGAACTAGTTAGAGTGGTGATCAGGGGAAACCCTTTTGGGGTTTTATTACCCACATAAATACCAACTCATAACTACTTTTAATTCAAGATATGACTGAGCCATTATTGACTAATCTCGAAGTCAAACCGTAATTACGACGGTTTGACTTTTAGCTAATTAAACAAGCTAAACTCAACTAATCAAGAACTAGCAGACTTACAAGAGTCCTATGCACGAGATATGATCAGTTGGGAGAGTTCCTTAGCTCCAGAAATGCTCCAATTGATCAGATGAAGGTGTGATGAATAACATTGCACAAGGTGTCTTTATATAGTGAAATTCCCACCATAAGAAGTTGACAACTAGCTCTATGATCAACCACAACCATCCAACACATGTCCCTAGTGTTCTAGCACAGTTAGGGGTCGCCCACCATGTTGCAAATGCGATTAAAAGTCGAGTTTCCGCGAATACAGGGGCCTGTCCCCGTTTTTCTGCATCTGGGCCTGGGACGCGGCCCGCGTCCGAGATAACCGAAGCCCAAGCGGGCCGCCTGGGCCGGCCGAATCTGAATTTTTTATTTTTATTGCTTTCCAACTTGACCTTTGGTTAAAACGAAAGGGTAATTAAGCTTTAAATTGCAATTTGACCCCTTGTAATATACCCACAAGGACTATAGGACTTATACCCACTGTGCCAAGTCCCTGAACACTTCCGGTTAACCCGAAAAGCCTTAACTTTTAACGTTAACACTTTAACCCTTCGCACACGAATTTGATCACAACTTGCTCATACGATAACGAAACTTTATGAAATTTATGTCGTGCATTCTAGTGAGCAAAATTAATATTTACAAAGCTTTGGGTTTGTCAAAAGGTCACTCAGAGGTATAAATTAAACATGTTGACACATTTAGCCCCTGTAGTTTGTAATCACTCACTTTTAGCTTCGTATGATCCATGATTTATTCGTTTGAAGGTATGAGCATTGTGTAGGGTTAATGTACAATGTATTTATTCACAGTTGACACTTAGAATACGTATATTCACATACTTCCCACGTTTGTCAACTTTAGTCCTTCCATAATATTTCTTTCACACGTTTAAACTTTATGACACGTGTCAACACATTATAGGACGTGAATTTTCGAGGTGTTACAATTCTATGATCTCATCACAATCATACGTGACAAATTTTGTAAAGCTAAAACTGACCCTATGGAGGTCTAGTTGACCTAGAACGAGATAAGAATGTGCTATGCACGTATTAAGAAGGCTAGTTCCTTCAGTTGATTCAGAACATAGCCTACCGCGTTAACAGCTAAACCTTCAATGAAATCCGGAAGTCGTTGTGCAATAGTTACATCACTTCTTTTGGGGTTCGCATACTTGGTACTTAACTCCCAATTTCGAATGAAACTCTTCATGTAGGGCCGAAGAGGGTCTTCATTCTAATTTTCGTAAAAGCCCTCGGGATCTTGTTGTTGCGACAAGATCAATCTACTCCATTGTTGCACCATGTTTCACCACTGAAAAGGTGGTCTATCAGAAAGAGGTTGATGAGAGATACATCAAAAAACTTGAGGCAGGAATGTTTCTCTTGAAGCATTTCGTGAGCCTTAAGGCTCAGGTAACTTTTTTTTTTAATTTTTTTTGCCGCTGTTTAAGGATGACCAACCTCGTTTCTGCACTTCCAATTGAATAAGAGGATCTTCATACTGATTTTTGCAGAAGCCTCGACCCCGTGCCCAATACATTAACTGAGTTAACTATCTCAGCCTAAAAGTATGGATGTGTAGTGTTTCTGTCTTGGTGACTTTGACACTTTGTATGTAATTTGGTGATGGACTAACAATTTTGTTGGTCCTTGATGGAATAAATATGTTTGTTGGCCTTTAAAAAGGGTCATTGCTGGTTTCTTGTGGACTTATCAGAAAATGGGAAAGGAAAGTAGGAATTCTAGTTAGGTTGGTAAAGAAATTTTTGACTTGCTTTAGTATTTATCACATAAAATCACTACACTGCTCTTTCAACTACAAGATAAACACTATATATCCATCAACAATAACACTAATAGAAAAAATAAATATTCGATTATGGCAGTAATTCCTTACTCAACACTTGCTTATCATTAGCAAATCGAATATTTACTCTCTTGTCGAAACATATTTTACAGATGTTCTATAATTCAAAAAAGTAAAGGTTGTAACCATGCTGCTTAAGATTGAGAAAATATCAAAATATGGCTTTGTAACCAAGCTTCCAAATTGTCTATTAGTGATGCAAAAATATGTTTGTTTACTAGAAAAAGAAGCATACACACGTTTGCAATCAACTATTTGAAAAGAAATAAAAGTTGAATTTGAACCAACTAAAACATCATGTTACCTCCAACTTTAGTTCATTGTAATATTTGCTTAGCTCATAATCTTTAATTCGAACCGCCCGCTTGCAGTATGCGCATATAATATATATATGTGTGGGTGCTCGGGGGGCAAAAGTGAAAGTACACTAATTTTAACGTTATTTTACTAATTTCGTGAAAATAACAGTTAAAAGAGGGGATTGTTAATCATGCATCATGTGGTGGCGTTGATAGCCGACAGATAAGGGGGTACATGCACTAATCGGCATTTTTCTCAATTGCTGAGTGTTATGTGCCTTATGTCCAAGGCTTGATGTAAAACTACTATCGAGTCGGGGGCCTCACTGGAATCAGACTCTCTATTCCTACGGGGTAGATGTAAGGCTGTCTACATCTTACCCTCCTCGGACGCTACCTTATCTTTGCTATTTGTGAGATTTACTGAATATGATGATAATAATCTCTAATTCGGGCGAGAAGCTTATATTCTGTTCATATTTAACTTGAGTTAACTTGTGACTTGCCTAATTTTGTGATAGTTTTTGTTGATTTGGTTTGTTTTTATTGTTCACACAAGTCTCAAATTACACTATATCAAACTATCGTTATACACCAGAAGTTAGTATATAAATTTATTCAAATGAGTCAATAGCAAACTACCTTTATTTGAACTCGGCCATGTTGACAATGAGATTATTACAAACGGCTTACAAGCAAGTTAGTATAAATAGCTTTTGTGTGGCTTTTTTTAAATAGTAAACTTCCATTTTGTTCCCTGTGGTTTGGTCACTTTAACGGTTTTGCCCCAAACCTTTAAAAACAGCCATTTTCTTCCAATAGTTTGCTATGATTTTTTCATTTTGCTCCCCGCCTCTAACTCCATTCAAATTGTCTGTCTTTCCATTTTGCTCCCCGCAGGGAGCAAAATGGAAAAACCATAGCAAACTATTGGAGGAAAATGGCTATTTATAAAGGTTTGGGGCAAACCCGTTAATGAGATTATTACAAACGGCTTACAAATTGTTATACTTTTCGTTTTGATATTGATTATTTCTCTTAACCATTATCAGATTTTTTAATAAAATTATGCCGTTAAAAAACAATCACATTCTAATCATTTTATTTAATGTAAATATATATAGTTTATTATAACTATTTTTTTAATACAACACTTTAATAACTGTTAATAATAATCCTAAGGGTTGCAATTATCGAATCTGTCGTATGAAATACATTAATCATTTAATTGTGTACCGTTGTGGATCGTATGGATGAGATTGATATAGTATCGGTACTTGTACTGAAAATATCAGTAACAAATCTGAACAAGACTGGGTACCGAATGACTACCGTACTGATTAATATTGCACGGTATGGTTTTCGGTACCGATATTTCGGTATGGTACCCACTTTGTGTTTCTATCTTTTGAGCACTTGTACAAAAACCAAAT
Organism: Helianthus tuberosus; assembly: GCA_030545235.1. Lineage (NCBI taxonomy): Eukaryota > Viridiplantae > Streptophyta > Magnoliopsida > Asterales > Asteraceae > Helianthus > Helianthus tuberosus. The sequence goes on from JARYGA010056360.1 coordinate 30,669, forward strand.
AGGTAAAATTGGTTTGAGTAACAATACAGTACGGATACCAAATAAGTAAAATTGATACCAGTACCATAATAAGAAAATAGATATGCATTCAAACAAAAAACTTAAAGAAATTCTATATAAAACTTGGTTTCAGTACCATTTTTTACCTCTACTCGCCGAAGGTACTGAATACCGAAATCAATAAAACTTAATACTGAAACATGTACTAAATTGTTAAAATCGATACGAATACCAATACAAGTATGATACGGGTACGGATATTTAGGGAAAAAGAAATCTCACCCTCGTACACCAACCACAAAAAAAAATTGTGTTGTAAGTCTTATTGGGATCAACATATGTGTTATGTGTAGGTATTTGTCATTAAAAAAAATACTTAATTATTTATAAAGCTTGTATCAATGTGTAGGAGGATGTAATGTAATCGCTTGCCCCTTTCTGTATATTCATTCCAATATATATAACAGTGTACAATCTCCTATTCTATGTAATGAATAATTACATAATTACATATTGATGCGGGCCCAAGTGTGGAGGAACGGACTATTTTGTATTTGGAGGCCTAAGACCGCGTAACAAAAGGGGCTTCACTAAAATGGCTCTAACTTGGGCTACGGGGGTCCGTTTTGGGCGTGCGACCAGGCGAAACGAACGTGAGAACGAGCTCCATCTAGCTGCAAATCGCCTATTTCTATTAGTTATTTACATTTTTTTTGTTTTTTGAAGTATTTTGGGCATTTTGTTTTTGGGCTTGTGTTTGGCCCGTTGTCTTTTTTAGGCCCATTTCGAATTTCAGTTCTTATTTATATGTCCCTCTAGTAATATGAATGATCAGACTTGAATTCTGACATAACTTATTTTTTCACTTCAAATTCCGTGCCTTTTGGGTGGAATCTTGGGGGTTGGGAAGAACTACACGGGTATTCTTTGAATCAACGTGTTTGATCTTCGTTTCCGTATCACGCGCTACATCACATATGCTAAATTATAGGCTAAGATACCCCCGCAGTCCAAGCGGGAGGTTTACGGATGCTGAGACTGGATCTGAAGTCTTCAAATAAAGCGCGAGGAAGCCCTTTGGTGAAGATGTCTGCGATCTGATGACGAGAGGAGACATGATGCACACGAATTAAACCACGTTGAACCTGTTCACGAACAAAGTGGATGTCCAATTCAATGTGTTTCGTTCGTTGGTGTTGAATAGGATTGCCTGACAGATAAACGGCACTGACGTTGTCACAATAGACTAGCGTGGCTTTGTTGGGCGGGTGGCGAAGCTCAAGAAGCAGGTTGCGGAGCCAGCATATTTCTGATACGACATTAGCAACTCCTCGGTATTCGGCCTCAGCACTGGACCGAGAGACAGTTGGTTAACGTTTGGACTACCAAGATAGAAGAGTGGTTCCAAAATAAACGCAGTAACCTGAGGTGGAGTGACGGGTGTCAGGGCATCCAGCCCAATCTGCGTCAGTGAAAGCAGTCAAAGCGACAGAGGGAGAAGGCTCAAGGGTAAGGCCATAAGAAGCTGTGCCTTGTAAATATCTGATGATTCTCTTAAGAGCCTGCCAATGGGAGTTCATCGGTGCATGCATGTGCATGCAAATCTGTTGAACTGTGTAGCTTAGGTCAGGTCTGGTAAAGGTGATATACTGAAGGGCACCGGCCAAGCTACGATACAGAGTGGGATCTTCAAACGCGGTTCCCGAGGTGGAAGATAGTTTCGGCTGAGTGTCAACCGGTGTGTCCACAGGTTTGCATGACCGCATACCCGCACGGTGAATAATATCATGAGCATAAGCCTGTTGAGAGAGAAACATAGAGTTATTGTGTCGAGTAACAGAAATTCCCAAAAACTAGCTCAAGGGCCCGAGATCTTTCATGGCGAATTCACTTGCTAGACTAGCCATGAGTTGTTGACGAAGCTTGTCTGAAGAAGTAAAAAGAAGTATGTCATCAACGTATAGAAGGAGGTAGGCGGTATGCTCGTGATGGTGAAGTATGAAGAGAGAATTGTCACTTTTGCTTTGAAGAAACCCCATATGAAGGACATGATCGGTAAAGCGTTGGTACCATGCTCTAGGTGCCTGTTTGAGACCGTATAAAGATTTTTTGAGCTGACAAACGTGGTTAGGAAATTGCTTGTTGCGGAATACCAGTGGCTGATACATGTACACGGTTTCATTGGGAGTGTCGTGTAAGAAGGCGTTGGTGACATCGAGCTGGTGAACTGGCCATGCCTTGGTAAGAGCAATAGTGAGGACCGTGCGGATTGTGGCAGGTGTCACCACAGGGCTAAAAGTTTCACCACAGTCAATCCCTACCTGTTGTAACCTGCCATCACAAACTAACCGAGCCTTGTAACGTTCCAAAGAACCGCCAGAATTAAATTTGTGTTTAAATAACCACATACTACGGATAACATTCATCTGCGGGTGTCTAGGAACAAGTTCCCAAGTCTCATTTTCAATAAGAGCATTATATTCAGTCAGCATGGTGTTATACCATTCCGGTGAGGACAAGGCATAGGTTGGGTTCTTGGGGATGGGTATAATGGTAGTAGTGTGAAGATCAAAGTGTAGCCTGGGTTTATGAATGCCGTCCATGGCTCGGGTTCGCATGGAGCAGGTTGGTTGGCTGGGTTGCGGGTTGGGTGGGCCAGGTGGAGTGGTTAGTGGCGAAGGATTAAGGGTCGTGGTAGAGGAGTGAGGGTGAGGGTTGTGAGACTGTGTTGGATTAGGGGATTGGGCTGGGTAAGAAGTGGACTGTTGTGGTGAGGGAGGTGGGAAGGAGTTGGTTGGGCTTTGAGGGGGTGGGCTAGTGGGGGCGGTTGCATGGGCTGTTGGGCTTGGGGAAACCGTTGGGGAGGAATCGGCTGGGGAGGAAGTATTAGGTGGGTGGGTATGTGTGGCGAGTGAAGGAGAGACGTGGGACCAGACGGTTGGGTGTAGAGGGGCGGATAGGAAATCGTATTTTGGGGGTGAGGAGTGGATGTGGTGAAAAGGAAAAATGGTCTCGTCAAACATAACGTGACGAGATGTGTTGATTTGATTGGTGTGAAGGTCATAGCACTTATACCCCCGGTGTTGTAGGGGGTAGCTAAGGAAAACACAGGGGTGGGACCGGGGTGCAAGTTTGTGAGTGGTGGTCTATGGGATGAGAGGATAGCAAAGGGAGCCGAACACCCGAAGATGTTCGTAAGACGGAGTGCGATGATATAGAATTTCTGTAGGAGTATGGTTTTGGAGAATTTTGGTGGGTATAATATTGTGAAGGTATGTGGCCATGTCAAGGGCATGATGCCAAAAAGATGGCAGAAGTTGGGCGTGGGTAAGTAAGGTGCGAATGATGTTGTTGATAGAACGGATTTTGCGTTCCGCCTTACCATTTTGAGAAGATGTGTGAGGACAAGAGAGGCGAAACAACATGCCATTTTGTGTACAATATTGTTTGAAGTTGTGGTTGATGTATTCGGTACCGTTATCACACTGAAATGTTTTGATTGAGCGTTCAAATTGAGTTTTAATTTGGGTTGCAAAGGTGGAGAATATAGAGTATACTTGAGATTTGTTTGATATTGGGTAGGTCCACAAAAAATTTGTATGATCATCAAGGAACAATATATAATATATGTGACCGCTAGTGCTTAACACCGGCGATGTCCAGAGATCGCTATGGATAATATCAAAGGGTGCAACCTTGTGTGACGTAGATTGTGTAAAAGGTAAACAAACACTTTTTCCCAAAACACAAGAATGACATAATGTTTTATTACTGAGTTTATCAAAAGAAATAGAACTAGAATTTTTCAATGAATGTAAAGGACTAGATCCCGGATGGCCTAGGCGCTGGTGCCATAGGCGTTGAGTGATGGCAGCAAAGGTACTTGGTGTGGTACGCCGTGAAGCAGGAGGTGGCAGGAGTGGGTACAAGTCACCGCTGCTGTTGCACCGGAGGATAGGGATCCGGGTCTTGAGATCCTTCACAAGAAAACCAAATGGGTCAAATTCTATAGAAAGAGAGTTGTCGGTGCATAGCCGACGAATGGATATAAGGTGAGTAGAGGACATTATTCAGTTTAAAAGGCGGGTATGGCGGTGGTAAGGTGAGGTTGCCTTGACCTGTGACCGGGATGGTACTTCCGTCACCGACAATAATAAATTGATTAGTGCTCTTATTTAAATGAGAATGAGATGTACCTGACGGTTGCAGATAATGTCCCGTAGCACCGGTATCCATCATAGAGTTCTAATCGGGCGGGTTTAAGCTCATCGTGTACATTGCCTGTGCGATGTCGGTAGGAGTATAGGCTGCGCTGGCGGAGTTGGGACATGGACCGAGAATTCCCTGGCCTGAATTGTTGGTGTGATTGGGTTGTGGGACGGTCGGGTAGGGGCAGGGGGCTGAGGTCCAGTTAGGTAACTGTGATGTTTGGTTTTGTGTATTGGGCCAAGGAGTGGGGCCGTATGGCCAAGGGAAAGGGGCCGAGAACTAAGGGCTCAGGGATGTGGGATTGCGGTTGCGGTTCCACGAAGAGCGTCCACGGCCGCGACAGCGGCCACGTCCGTTACCACGACCACGGTTGTTGGTGTGAGAGGTGTCGGAACGATAGTCATTAGAAGGTGAGCGAGGGTTGGCGGCGGCAGGTTGAGCAGTGGTGTGGAGAGCCGAGCCGGCTGTTATGGCGGAGTGTGAGGCTTGATGACTTTTGCTGGTCTCGTTCATACATAGTTGTGAACGCACTTCATTAAAAGATGGCAGGGGTTTGGTGTTGCCTAAGACAGTGGCAACACTTTCATACGCATCGGTGAGGCCGGCTAACGCTTGCAACACAAGAGATTGATCATCAACTGGAGCTTCAACATTATTGAGTTGATCAGCGAGAACTTTAAGTTCTTGACAGTATGCAGCCATGTTAGAGAAATTTTCGAGACGAGCGGAGTTAAACTTTTGTTTCAGGTAGAGTGCTCGAATGGCTTTGTTTTCCTGAAATAAGGCTTCTACGGCAGCCCACGCGTCGTAGGCAGTGGATCCCTTCTTCATTATTGTTTGAACAAGATCCGGGGAGATGGTGCCATAGATCCATTGAAGGACGATGGCATCCAGCCGCTCCCACGAATCAAGAGGAGACTTCGGGGCAGTTGTTTTGTCGGCGTCGGTATCGGTGGTGGTTTTGCTGGTTTTGGTAGTATCGGGTTTCGGACGTGGTTCAAGATGGTCAGAAACGAGGAATGCACGGCAGTGGATACGGAAGAATTCCGACCACGTTGAGTATTGAGCCGAGTCGGATTCAAGGACGATTGGGATACATGTCTTGATGTTGGTGACGGTAACCGCCGGGTGAAGCTTGGAATCCACGGGAAGAGAAGGGTATGTGAAAGTGAGGGGATGAAGGGTCGACAGGAAGAAGAAGTCGACAGGAGGAAGGTGGCGGCAGAGGTTGGCCTAGGGTTGGCCTGATACCATGTAGGAGGATGTAATGTAATCGCTTGCCCCTTTCTGTATATTCATTCCAATATATATAACAGTGTACAATCTTGTAGGATCGAATTCGGACCTAAACGAGTCGATTAGAAGAGCTTTACTCAGTTTGAACGGCGGAAACAGACAAACCGAGATCAATTCAGCATGCAATACACTTTAAACTGTTGTTTCTATTGATTAAACGACGTTTACAATCGAATCAACACTTCGGCAGCACTTCGTTGCTCACCGGAAGACAACACACCTAGAACTATCTTAAACTATATATGATTTCGCTCCAAGACACCACTATATATAGTGGTTCTGATTTCGTTCCTAGTTACATCTTACCATCAGGAGCGGAATCAGCAACATACATCTATGAGCGAAATCAAGACATAAGCACTACGGGCGGAATCAGAATAATAAGAGGTTTCGCTCCAAATGACAAGATGTCATTTGGAGTGGAATCACATCTAAACACAATATCTCGAATTCCGTGCCCTATACAATCAATTCTAAACTAAGACTCGAACGAAGATGAAGTTGACAGACAACTGCACTAACAGACTCCCCCTTGAATGTTGACGGAATCTTCAGTGAGAATCTTCAACATGACGACTCTTCAATCTTGATCGGTCTTCTTCAGGAATATCTCCTGGAATAATGTACCTGGATTTTTCTCTGGCTCTAACTCTCATCAGACTCCCCCTTTCAACATGCTGGGATCGCCGTCTGGAAATAGCTATCACCTTGAGATCAATTCCTGGTTTTATCTCTGATTAAGCTCTCCACAGGTTCTGAATTACATCCTGGCTCCTCATAGCAACAAGATCAGAAACCTTTCTTTCATCTACACACATCTCATCCACTCATAAGATAAACAAATTTTCACATTTGAAAATCTTATCAAATTTGAAACATTCTAAAATCTGATTCAAATTAAAGAATCATTTTAAACATTTCAAACCAATTAATCAAACCATCTGTTCATCATGTTTAGCCTTTGAGATTTTGAATATCAGCTCTCCAACATCAGTTGTCAAAAATCTTTTTGGATTTTTGAATGAAACAGAAATGCAGTAGAATGAAATATTTACAGACAATATTTTTGTGAGCTTGTGTAAGAGGATCATATCAGTTTATGAGACAAATCACCAACACCGTTAAGCTTTAAACATTTTAAGTTCTAAACGATTCACATAGATTGACGATATTGTTGTCCACTTAAACTCAATCTAAAAACTTTTGAAATGCTTACCGATACGTTAAGGTATATTAATTTTGCACTAAGCTCTTATGGACCCCACGATCTCAGCATATCCCCTCATCATGCAATACACTGACTCAAGTAATGCCTTTAAACTTTTATCAACTGTGATTTGTGCGAAAACAAAGCAGAATGTTTAAACATTAACAATCAGGTCGATACTTCCGTATACGCAGAGAAAGTCCAATGTTTAAACAAAATAAGAAAAATAAAACAAATTGAAGTTGTTTAGGCTTTAACCACCAGGTCGATACTTCCGTATACGCAGAGGTGATCCAAAGCTTAAGCAAAACACCAAAGAAAATAAAGCAGAACATTTAGGCAATAACATCCAGTTCGATACTCACGTATACGCAGAGGATGTCCAATGCTTAAACAAAAATAAAGAAATAAAACAAGTTTAAATCTTTGCAAAACAAAATGCACAATCACAGTGACATTTTAGCAAAGTTGTGAAAGTTCACAAACTTAACCAGTTTTATGTCTTTCGACAATCAGCGATTACTGAGTAGGCACACAGTCAAGAAGGACAAAACTAAGTACTATGCTTTCAACCGTGTTTCCCACTAGAACTTGGCTTTTTGCTTTATGTTTGTATCGTTATCGCAAATCTACTAGTCTAGCTGAGCCTATCGTCACATCTTTAGTAAGATCGTTTATCACATTTTCAACTTTCCATTTCTTTAGCATGTCGTGACAGTCCACTGATGTACTATCATTTCCTCTTTTATACACCAAAACTCGTTTTTCATTTTATCATGTTTTTGGCTTTTTCAAATTTTCAAATGTTTTTGGATTTTCTGAAAAATTTCTACTCCCTCTAAAATGCAAACACATTTTAGGAAATTTGAAAATAAACTGTACAATAAACTTGACAACATGATGAAAATTACTTCAATTCTCCATCCTTTTGGCGTAAAACAATCAGAACTCCCCCTTACAACAAACTATTTTCCCATTGTGATTTCAAAACACTTAAGTTTGTTTTAATCAAAATGGTTTTTCCGGAAAAATTAATTTGTTTACCAATCACTTGTAGGTACGGGGTTACACTCATCATCTCGTTCTTCTTTAACCACTTATCAAGATTTGACTTTTTCCAATATTTCAACATAATCACTTGTAGAAAATCAAGTACAACTTAATGTCCCTGATTTACCACTTATAGGTCGAAATATCACCAAAGTGAATTTCTCAAGAAATATGCCGATTCCTGCTCCTCGCTTACCAACCTGGGAGCTCCGGCAAGTCAGGTTTTTTTCTATTTAAACAGACTCACCCAAGCCTGACTGACCTTGGGTGATTTTGAATTCTTGTTCAACAATGGTGGAAAATTTACATCATCCATTGTTAGACTAGAATTCTCAACTTTTACCTCAACACACGGCTCTTCTGGCTTTACCACACCAGATTCATTGCCTGTACTTGGCTTGTCTGACTTTGAAGAATCAGATTCATCGCCAACAACTGGCTCCTTTGTTTCCGAAGAAACAAATTCATCACCAGCAACTTTCTCTTTCTTTACTCTCTCTTCTGTCCTCATATTTGTATCTGATGAATTCGTTTTGCTTGATTTGTCAATCTTTGGCGAGCAAGACGATTTATCAAAACTTTTATCTGTTTTACCAGTTGTATCCGAGGACAAAATCTTCTCTGGATACTCTCTGACCTTCTTCCTCTTCTTCCTCAGTCTGTCTTTTTGTCCCTGAGAAAGTTTCACTTTCTTTTCTTGAACTTTAGGTTCTTGAACCTTCTGTTCTTTAGGCGTGACATTGACTGGTTTCTTCACCTGCTTCTGAGATTCAGCCCTCAATCTTCTCATTGATCTCATTGAGCAATCTCTAGCAATATGACCTCTGATTTGGCAGTTATAACATCTTCTTATCTCATAACTCCAACTTTGGCAGTTAACAACAATGTGTCCTTGATAACCGCATCTGAAACACACTCTGTTATCGTACCAATCACCATCTTCAGTCCAAACATTCAGATTGTAGCACTGTTTGGCTTGGTGATATCCATCTCTCCTCTTATATGCTGGATTTGGCTTTTAAGTACTGTGGTCAAACCTGCACCACTTATTACCAACAGTTTTTGAGTTTTGAATTTCTAATTTTTGTATTTTTTATTGCGATTGGATGATTGATCCGATGAACTTTTATTTTCTTTTTGAACATTTTTCAAAATTTTCTCTTTTTGTTTTTGTTCCACTTTCTTCTTCAAAGGTTTTTGCTTAGAGCATTCTCCCTTTTCAGTTGATTGTGGAACAGTTTCTTGAAATTTTTCTTTTAATTTCAAAAATAAATTCTTTTTTTCATTTTTTTCATTTTCATCATCAAATTTCTCATCGCAATCTTCAACTACGACTTTGTCATAGTTTGTGACATCGTCACTTATTGGAACTGAATTAACTGGTTTTGGGCAGGGAATAGCTGAAGTATTCACAAAAACCTTCAACTTTTCTTCCCACTCCCTGATTTTACCTTCTAACTCTTTGATTTTGTTTTGAGCACATTCAGCTTCTTTTTCAAGTCGAATAATCGTCTGAAGATGAGAATTTATCATTTTTTGCTTTTCAATGTTATTTTCGCTAAAAACAGATCTCCCATCTTCAAGAATCTTTATTTGACTTTGAAAATCTTTTTCAATCTTTACTTTTTCATTTTCCAAATTGTGTTTTTGATTTTTCAAAACATTTTCTGATTTTTTTAGATTTTTGTTTTCTAATGACAAACTCTCAACCTCCTTCAAGAGTTTGTCATTTTCAGAAGTCAACTTCTCACAATTTTTCAGCAAAACAAGAATCTGTTTATCATCAGCTTTTGTCTCAACCTTTAAAGCTGAAATATTTTCAACCTGTTTCTTTTCCTCATGAACACTTTCATCCTTACTCTCTTTTTCTGATGAATGATCAAAGATAGGTGCGTCTTCTACAACCTTTTTCTTTAATACTGGTTCAGGATTCACAGATACAGATTTTTCAGATTCCATTTTCTTAATCTTGACAGCTGGAACTTGTTCAGTCTGCTTTTGCACACTAGATTTGATTTGCTTTTCTGTTGTTGCTGTTTTTACTTCTTTCTCAGCTCTGATCTCTTCTTTAACAGTTGCTGCCTTTTGATTCTTCATTTTTGCAGCTTGTTTTTCTTTAATCTTTTCAATTTTACCTGCATAAAACAATTTTCCACTATGATTGATAGGTGAAAGTTGTTGTTTAAGATATTCAAGCTCCCGGATTTCCTCTTCATAATTGTTACTCTCTTCATCGGACGAGTGATCAAAAACCGGAACTTTTTCCGAAGCTTCTTTTGCTGAGACTGTTTCTTCTTCTTTCTTTATCAGAATATACTGCTGAGATTCATAATGCATATACTCCAACAATTCTTCATAATCCATGTTTTGATTTTCAAAGTTTCACAAACTCAACTTTCTTGTTTTAAAAATACTGGTCTCAAATGAGCTGGATTACCTCGTAAAACGCCTTGAATCACAGTTGTTAATAAATTGGCCGATTACAATGCACAACTATTGGGTCGGTAAATGTCTTGAGCCGATGTAAAAGATTTACCAAAACTGTGATTGGGCCGACAACAATTAACTTCACAAATCTTTGATTGGGCCGCACCTTTTAGATCAACACGATACTTTCACAATCAATTTGTCAACCACTTTTTTTAAAAAATATTGCACACCTTTTTGTACCAACAAACCACTAAGCCGACAATCTCTATTACCCAATTAAATTTGATTGGGCCGCTTGTTAAGTGTTCACATGGGCTGCATCAAATCTGTCCGACAACCCTTGATGATTAAACACTTGGACTGAAATCACTAAAACCCTATGGAGCGGAATCACTCGATAACTGTTCTGAGCGGAATCACTGACAACAATTAGGAGTGAAATCAACAAAGATCAATTTGGAGCGGAATTAGACTGAAACTCTGGAGCGGAATCAGAAGATTAAGAATCTTTGGAGCGGAATCACCAAATATCAGGTAAGTTGGAGCGAAATCAGACTTAACTTGGAGCGGAATCAACTTTTTGGAGCGGAATTAGAACAAATTCTCGAGCGGAATCACGCTGATGTCATCATTCTCTCGAACGTTTTCGAGCTGAATCACAATTTTATCGAGTTTTAGTTTGAATTTGGACATGAAACTTTCAAGGCTTTGTTAATTGTTAATTCCGAACACAGTGTGAAAATTTGAGCCGATTTTAACCGTGAAATGATGTTCAATTTGAAAAGAAGGTGTAGAAAAACAGAAAACGCAGCAGAATTGTATAGAACTCTTCTTCCTGAGCTCTGATACCAATTGTAGGATCGAATTCGGACCTAAACGAGTCGATTAGAAGAGCTTTACTCAATTTGAACTGCGGAAACAGACAAACCGAGATCAATTCAGCATGCAATACACTTTAAACTGTTGTTTCTATTGATTGAACGACGTTTACAATCAAATCAACACTTCGGCAGCACTTCGTTGCTCACCGGAAGACAACACACCTAGAACTATCTTAAACTATATATGATTTCGCTCCAAGACACCACTATATATAGTGGTTCTGATTTCGCTCCTAGTTACATCTTACCATCAGGAGCGGAATCAGCAACATACATCTATGAGTGAAATCAAGACATAAGCACTACGGGCGGAATCAGAATAATAAGAGGTTTCGCTCCAAATGACAAGATGTCATTTGGAGTGGAATCACATCTAAACACAATATCTCGAATTCCGTGCCCTATACAATCAATTCTAAACTAAGACTCGAACGAAGATGAAGTCGACAGACAACTGCACTAACAAATCTCCTATTCTAGGTAATGAATAATTACATAATTACATATGCTAAATTATAGGCTAGGACAATGAGCAAATAAAGAGTGTTGAAAATTAAGGATTTGGGTGTTATGTAAAATAGGTAATTATTTACATTATAATCGTTATCTACTAATGTTTGTTTGCTCTTAATCTACGTTGACTGTTTTATGGAGACCTTGACTGTAACTTATACGTTGCTACATATTCATGTGCTTATATCTATCTATCTATCTATACTTTCTATAAAAGGAGAAATCCAAGTGACATAAGAAAAGCTGATGTGTCAGCTAGAGAGCATGTGCAACAAGGCTTTTCTTATGTCATTATTACATCATAAAGCTTAATATATAAATCACTTTAAAATTCAAAGTTGGCCCACATTTAAGATGCAAAGGTCTGCTGAGGAAAGGTCTGCCCATGTTAAGCCTAATATAAAATAACATTTAAACTTTTGTTTAAACATCTGCCCTCACATTTTATAATCAAACATCAGATCCCAATAAACATCTGTCGAGATTCAAAATTCTGGCTCCACATTCAAAATTCAAAATTCAAACCATATATTCTAATCCTATAAATAAGGGTTAATAATCTGGCTCCACATTCAAATCTCTCCCGCTCACATCTGTGAGCGTATCTCTCCCTCTCAAATGCATCTTTCTCGTGATTCAGCCGCTAATCTCCGATTACACTTCTTTGTTCGAATGTTTGTTGATTATGTTTACATCTTATCGTTCCAGTATCATTGTTCCAACATCATCATTTCAATGAAGCTTCCCATCACACATCAACCTTTCAATATCGATGTTGCAGTATCATTGTTGCAACATCGTGAAAAGTTGCATGTGCTATCTTCTTTGATGGGAGAGTTGCATTGTTCGATTTTCGTTAAATTGAAAGTCAGGTTTTCTTGCGTCAGGAAGATTTTCTCCTTTTATATAAAAGTACAGATTCGTGCAATATCATGAAAAGTCAGATGTACTACAACATTTGAGAAGAGACCTTTGCATGTTAGGTTTGTTTCTTATTTTGATTAACTGTTGATGATGTTGAGAGTTTTTATAGACACTGAAATTTTAGAATATGTTAAGATGCATGTTTATATTATTAAAATGAGCTATTACATAGAAAAATACAAATTTAAAGAAATATTTATAAAGTATTACATGCTAGAGTTAACACTTGCTAGGATTTCATAGACTCTGGCCTTTCTCCATGTGATTTCATGTTCTCTTTTGATTTTCAGGTCAGTTAGCATGTTGCAGATTTTCTGATCCTGTTTTAGAAGTTGTGTCAGAAACTCTTCTGCATTCTTCTGGAACTCTGATAGAGGAGAGTGGAGGACTTCATCGAGCAATGCTATGTTGTTCCAGGTTTTGTTATAATTAGTGTCATTTATTATGTCAACTTTCCTGTTTAGTTCTTCGTCTGTTCTTTGTTCTTTGAGTGACTACATGGAGAAATGTGTTTTAACATTGCTAGTGTCTGACCAGTGGTAGAACCTGAAGTTTGCCATGTAGATTTTTTGTTGGTTTTCTGATTTGGAACAATTTTTTACAGCAAGTGATTTGTAGGACAATTTGTTGATGTTTTGAATCAAAAGTAATCATCGGTCTTTTATAGAGTTTAAAAACGCGTCTACATGGTAAATCAAGAGGTTAATTGTAATTGTGATAATCTGCTTTTGTTCTTTGAACTTCAAAATTTTGTCCCTTGGGTTTCTTGGTATTTAATTTTACAATTTCCCATAAAAGTTGGGGTTTGAAAAGGTGTTTGCATTAAAAGATTGTTGTTTTGAAATATACATTAATATGTTTATATTAAATGTACACGTTTTCATAATACCAAATTTCAGTATATAAACTCATAGTCACTTCACCTGTTTTTCATCACGTTTTCCTACGAAGATATCATACTTTCAGGAAAGTCGAGTAATATAGTTTATTCAAATGGCATCATTCACAAATGCCAAATCAGATGATTTAAAGCAGTGTTTTGTCAGGCAAATCGAGGAACAGGTGTATGAAGATAGGGCTACTCTTCAAGAGTTGAAGAGATGTTTTGATGGATTGCAAGTTGGCCTGTTCACTAGAGAGCAGGTTTCCAGAGATCTTATGCGGATGCCTTCAACCTCCGTTCGTGAGCTTTGTGTTGTCAGAAATATAGAGTGCGGTGATAGAGACATGAAGTTCATGGCGATGTTGAAGGACATACATCGAGAGGTTCAGCAATCGATGGAGTTGAAACTAAAGTTTCTTAATTCTTGCTGTTATTGTTAGATTTGACCTTTAATGTTGTTCACTTGTTTAGTATATGATGTAATTATTGGAGTTTTAGTTTTAATGTCATGAATAAATGAATAAATTTTAATTTTATGAATCTATGTTGTGTTTTGTTTTTACTTATTTATTGTTTGAGTAAGATTTAGATTATGTTCATGTTGAATTGTGTTTGAACATCTGTTTGGTAAGTCAACAGAGGTTTAATAATATCAAGGGTTGGTTTGATGGTGAACAGATGAGTGCAAAGATAAAACAAATGTTTAGAATTTGATCATTGATAGCAGTTTTTTGAAGAATCTGTGTTCCTGCAAATTACAGAGAGTCAATACTTCGAGTTGTAAAAGGTCTATTGTAGTTAAAGTTTGGCAAAAGAGTACATCTGCCGATGATGAAACAACTGTGAATTCTAACGACTGTTGATATTAACAGTGGTTGGGCTAATGATGAATAAGTATTATTATAAAACGTCTGCTGTAAGTATTATAATATAATTTTGTTTATCAATAACAGTTTTTTTGGAAGAATTTATGGTATATTTTGGTGTTATAAAATGTGTGTTGTAGCTAAAGTCTGACAAAAGAGAACATTTGCTGATGAATAAATGTCTGAAGATGCAAAGGTCTGCTATGGGTCAACTGTAACATCTCCATTTTTATCATATAAGAGTTATAGGTTGTTTAAATTTATTAACCACTAGTAACTAGTTTTATTTTTTGACCCATATAGTTTTTAAAAAACTATTTTATATAGATTTGGTTGGAATGTTATACTAATTAATTGGCTTATATATGTGTGGCATTTCTATTTTCTATATTAAAATAAAGTATATAAAACTTAAATTATTAAACGGGTAGATTACGGGTAAGTTGACTGTAAGAAATATGAAGTACCTAGACGGGCCTAGGAACCGTCTAATAATTAAATTATAAAAATACATTGTATTTGGACTCACTCAGTTTTTAATGAAACTTGGTTCAAAATGTAGATACAAATATTCTCGTTCTAATGACATATTTATTGTTTTCTAAAACGTCATATTTTAGAAATTATAAACGCCAAAAAATGAAGCAGCTGAATTAATTATAATATATATAATAATAAAATAATATTTAAATTTTTAAACCTACAAATTGATGAGAATGTTGGATGAGTGGCACTGTACGTGTCCACTTAGGTGTCCATTCCCAAGTATTTGAACATCATATAAATAGGAGAAGATCACCATTATTTGTTTGTTCAGTATTTCGTTCGACCCCTCCCCCCTCATTCTATAATTCATTTTTTTTTCTTTAATATTTTACTCCAAAGCCCTGCCCCGTTTTAAGTGTTTTAACTCCTGATCACCGCTACCCTTTCCGATTGATCTGGAGCCCCATAACGCATGTCAAGGCTCTGCCCGACTAAGTTCGTTGGGGTTCTGTCTCGTGACGTAGGGATAAGGTTGAATTAGGGTTACTATACTTAATACGAGTGCATCATATATATATATATATATATATATATATATATATATATATATATAAAATAGCTCAGAAGTTATACCAAAGATTCTACCAGGAGGCTTTCTAGTTGAACCCTAAAGTTACAAAGTGAGTCCATTCTCTTTTCTCACAGTTTTATCACCTTTTTGTGATACAGTTATATTTAAAAAAATGTTTTCCAAAATCCTAAATATTTATCAGTTATACTTACAGTGATTAAATTTTTATATTCTGTAATAACTGCCGGTATAGGAGGTTTTATACATTACTTGACCCTCGTTACTATTGGCCAAAAAGTTGGCCAATAGTCGCATGACCACAATCACAGGGGGAATTGTGCCCCAGTAGTCATAGCCTATAACTAATAATATTTTTACATTACTATATTAAATTATTAATAAATCTAATATATTTTAATATCCAATAAGACCGTAAATAGTACACTTCATATTAATTCTTTAAAAATTTCATTATTTAACATCTATAAAGGTAAAATATATAAGAATTCTAGAAATGGGTGTCATACCTCTCATGGTGTGAAGAAAATGTGGGCCACATGCCCCTTTAACTAATTACATGTTTTTTTTAGAAATGTTGTTAGATTTTTATATGTTATAACCTAAATTACTATTAACGTTATAAACTAATATTTAGTCAATAAATGTATATCATAATAAAATATGTCAAATATAATATATTCTATTTTTAATATACTAAGATTATATTTTAAATCTTAGTCACATTAATATTTATTTCATATATTATATTTGATAAAATTATAATTATTAATTTGACAGAAAATGATATATTTCATTTTCTGGGCTAATTGGTTTTGTGCCATAGAAAATATATTTGACGAAGTAATGTCATGAGATACTACTAAGTCCAGAGTCACTAGTTGAGAGAATGATCAACAGTGACATGACCAAAGGCACTAGTTGAGAGAATGATCAACAGTGTTATGACCAGAGTCACTAGTTGAAAGAATGATCAACAGTGATATGACCACAATTACTAATTGAGAGAATGATCAACAGTAATATGACCCGAGTCACTAGTTGAAAGAATGATCAACAGTGATATGACCACAATTACTAGTTGAGAGAATGATCAACAGTAATATGACCCGAGTCACTAGTTGAGAGAATGATCAACAGTGATTTGACCACCGTCACAGGAATCGCCTAGTGACCAATATAATAGTAAGATATACTATATATCTATTACTTGATAAATTCACTATTGGACGAAAGTGAGCCAATGAGTGATATGACCACTGTCACATCGAAACTGTCACCATGTGACAAATACCGATTGGGTTGGGTAAATATAAATAAATATAAAAACCTTGATGCTGTAAAGTATAACAATATATTTTATAAAAATGGAATGAACTCGCCAGTATTTATTACTGATAAAATATTTTCAAAACGTGTTTCAGGTAATTTGCTATAAAGATAATAGAAGCCAGCTATGGAGCACTGAAAGTTTAAATAAAGTGGCTATAAATACCTGAATAAAATAAGAAATTTATGTTTTATTTATTTTGGTTTATCCCTATAAAAACAATTGAATGAAATACGGGTTTTAGCCCATTTGTTTTATATTAAAAGTTCGGTGTTTTAAAACTCTGAAATCATTTCCTAACTATGATCCTGATGAAAAATTTTTCCGCTGCGTAACTAATAAACACCGATACCATCTGGCTGGCTCGCGACTCCCGCTCCCAGGGTGGGGTCGGGGGCTGTGACAGAAGGTGGTATCAGAGCCACTTGTTTAAGCTATGTAGGTGTTCTTTTAATACCTAAACTTAAACAATAAAGTTAGGAAATTAATAAAAAGTAACATATGTATTATTTTGTAGATTTAAATATATGAATATATATATATATATATATGTAGATATGCACATATGATTCTTGAAAGTATTGTTTTGTTTAATTATTCTGTGATATTAATAAGTGAAAATGTTTGCAATTTAGATGTCGAATGAAGTATCACATAATCCAGAAGTTCATGCTAATAATGAAAATCCTTTGGATAAAAATACTATAGAAAATCTAATAGCCCAAGGAATAGTTAATGCTTTACCTTTAATAATTAAAGCTGTTAAAAACCCCGTAGAACCCACCAAAGTTGTGAGTAGCAAGCGCACTCACGACGACAGTTTTAGCCATAGTGTCAATGGAGGCAATGATGATATTATCAGAACCCCATTTCCCAAGAAAATGAAGGCAATGACTCTCGGGTGTACCTATAAAGAATTTCTAGCTTGTAAACCAACAGAGTTCGCAGGCAGTGAAGGCGCCACGGCTGCTTTACGATGGTTGGAAAAGACGAAAGTTGTTCTTAGAATCAGCAAATGTGCCGAAGAAGATAAGGTGATGTATGCGTCCAACCTCTTCAAGGAAGAAGCCTTAGAATGGTGGAATACAATTCTTTAGGCAAAAGGAAGTGACACGGCTTATGCCATGAACTGGGAAAAATTCAAGGAAATGACAGAAAGGAAATTTTGTCCTCCTTATGAATGGAACGAATGGCTAACGAGCT
Source organism: Helianthus tuberosus (assembly GCA_030545235.1). Taxonomy (NCBI): domain Eukaryota; kingdom Viridiplantae; phylum Streptophyta; class Magnoliopsida; order Asterales; family Asteraceae; genus Helianthus; species Helianthus tuberosus. The sequence continues at coordinate 48,536 of JARYGA010056360.1, forward strand.
CCTAAATCATAAAATGATAGATGTGAATTGTCGTGAATATACGACAACGTTCTTCGAGTACGCAAGAATGGTACCAACTCTGGATTAGCCAGAACCCGTACTAATTTCTCGTTATATTTGGGAATTAGTTAGCGAAATTCGAGACATGGTCAAGGCCGCCAGACCACAGACTATTGAAGAAACGGTTGAACTAGCTAACATCCTGACAGATGGACTAATCCGCACAAGAGAAGAAAACAAGAAGAAAGAGTTAGCCCAGAAAATTTCCCAAGAATTCAAGAAGAAAGGAACTAAACCGTCATTGGAGCAACCTACCTGCAGAAGCTGTAACAAAAAGCATCAGGAAGATGCTGTTTTAGGGTAACACCCTACTGTGACTTCTGCAAGATGACCGGGCATATAGAGGAAGAATGTAGAAGGAAAACTAATATTTGTTACAATTGTGGAGAAACGGGACACATCAAACCATATTGCCCAAAACTGACTAAAGCACCCGACAACCAGGCAAAAACAACAGACGGAGCTAAGAAGAACGCGCGAGCATTCATACTTACTACGCGAGAAGCAGAAATTATTCCAGACGTAATCGCTGATATGTAATATCTAAGTTAAGTTATTATTTAACCCTAGTACAAATAAAAGTTATTAAATACGTTCATCCTGTCAAGTGCTTCATCTATTCAAACCTATAACAGACTTGTTTGGTCTTCACTTTCATGGAATCATTTAATTGGTTACGACACCTTGTGGTGGCGTTTTCTTTAATTTGAAGCTTGCGCTAATCTCGTTTTCACACCTGATGTACGGATTTATTTATTTAATTTCTGTTGGTTCGTTATCTTAAACAGTCTTAATACAATTATGTGTTAAGATAAGAGTACACAAATTCATATCATATTCCGGTGTACCTCTAAAGTTTCTTTCATCATTTATCAAAAATTCTATAATATTCATTTGGTCTTTTCATCATCAATTGAAAATCTTATTCGAAATGAATATCCAAATTTACTTCATTAAAGCTTTCAGTTAATTACACGGTGAAATTGTTCGATCACCGTAATTATTGAACTATTTCAATCATTACTACACCTTGCGGCGTCGGTATAAACTTGTAGCTTGGGCTAATCATAATCGTACGAATCACGCAAAACCATGTAAGTCTTTCGTTTGACTCGTCATTAAAAATAGTCTTAATGCAATTATGTATTAAGACAATGATACACTAACTCTGTTGTATTTCGATGTATCCTTGCAATTCAATAAATGTCAACATATTGATTTTTCTCATCTTATGGTTCGATAATTGAAGTTTCATTTTCGTGCTTCCATTTCATTTTGAGGTTGTTGATTCTGAGTCTTCCTCAGTTGACAGTCAAAGTAAGTTTTCTTTTGACAGTGAATTCTATTGTTTCTAAAAGTCATTTACAAACTGTAAACAGACATCTATTGATCATATATCTGTTTTGGCTTGAACCTAGTCACCTTGGAAATTATATCATTTCATCTCATTCGTTTGACATCGATTTCTTGAATTGATTCAGTTGAATTATTGAGTTCTATTTATTGTACAACTCATATTCACAAAATTTGATATTTTGATTCTGTACCATCTACCTTAATATTGTTCTTATTGACTAAGACGTGACATAACTCTAAAAGAGATATCGTAGCCCAAATCTCGATGACGAGATTTAAAACAAGGTGGGGAGGATGTAACATCTCCATTTTTATCATATAAGAGTTATAGGTTGTTTAAATTTATTAACCACTAGTAACTAGTTTTATTTTTCGACCCATATAGTTTTTTAAAAACAATTTTATATAGATTTGGTTGGAATGTTATACTAATTAATTGGCTTATATATGTGTGACATTTCTATTTTCTATATTAAAATAAAGTATATAAAACTTAAATTATTAAACGGGTAGATTACGGGTAAGTTGACTGTAAGAAATATGAAGTACCTAGACGGGCCTAGGAACCGTCTAATAATTAAATTATAAAAATACATTGTATTTGGACTTACTCCGTTTTTAATGAAACTTGGTTCAAAATGTAGATACAAATATTCTCGTTCTAATGACATATTTATTGTTTTCTAAAATGTCATATTTTAGAAATTATAAGCGCCAAAAAATGAAGCAGCTGAATTAATTATAATATATATAATAATAAAATAATATTTAAATTTTTAAATCTACAAATTGAGAATGTTGGATGAGTGGCACTGTACGTGTCCACTTAGGTGTCCATTCCCAACTATTTGAACATCATATAAATAGGAGAAGATCACCATTATTTGTTTGTTCAGTATTTCGTTCGACCCCTCCCCCCTCATTCTATAATTCAATTTTTTTTCTTTAATATTTTACTCCAAAGCCCTGCCCCGTTTTAAGTGTTTTAACTCCCGATCACCGCTACCCTTTCCGATTGATCTGGAGCCCCATAACGCATGTCAAGGCTCTGCCCGACTAAGTTCGTTGGGGTTCTGTCTCGTGACGTAGGGATAAGGTTGAATTAGGGTTACTATACTTAACACGAGTGCATCATATATATATATATATATATATATATACATATTTAAAATAGCTCAGAACTTATACCTAAGATTCTACCAGGAGGCTTTCTAGTTGAACCCTAAAGTTACAAAGTGAGTCCATTCTCTTTTCTCACAGTTTTATCACCTTTTTGTGATACAGTTATATTTAAAAAAATGTTTTCCAAAATCCTAAATATTTATCAGTTATACTTAGAGTGATTAAATTTTTATATTCTGTAACAACTGCCGGTATGGGAGGTTTTATACATTACTTGACCCTCGTTACTATTGGCCAAAAAGTTAGCCAATAGTCGCATGACCACAATCACAGGGGGAATTGTGCCCCAGTAGTCATAGCCTATAACTAATAATATTTTTACATTACTATATTAAATTATTAATAAATCTAATATATTTTAATATCCAATATGACCGTAAATAGTACACTTCATATTAATTCTTTAAAAATTTCATTATTTAACATCTACAAAGGTAAAATATATAAGAATTCTAGAAATGGGTGTCATACCTCTCATGGTGTGAAGAAAATGTGGGCCACATGCCCCTTTAACTAATTACATGTTTTTTTTTAGAAATGTTGTTAGATTTTTATATGTTATAACCTAAATTACTATTAACGTTATAAAATAATATTTAGTCAATAAATGTATATCATAATAAAATATGTCAAATATAATATATTCTATTTTTAATATACTAAGATTATATTTTAAATCTTAGTCACATTAATATTTATTTCATATATTATATTTGATAAAATTATAACTATTAATTTGACAGAAAATGATATATTTCATTTTCTGGGCTAATTGGTTTTGTGCCATAGAAAATATATTTGACGAAGTAATGTCATGAGATACTACTAAGTCCAGAGTCACTAGTTGAGAGAATGATCAACAGTGACATGACCAAAGGCACTAGTTGAGAGAATGATCAACAGTGACATGACCAAAGGCACTAGTTGAGAGAATGATCAACAGTGTTATGACCATAGTCACTAGTTGAAAGAATGATCAACAGTGATATGACCACAATTACTAGTTGAGAGAATGATCAACAGTAATATGACCCGAGTCACTAGTTGAAAGAATGATCAACAGTGATATGACCACAATTACTAGTTGAGAGAATGATCAACAGTAATATGACCCGAATCACTAGTTGAGAGAATGATCAACAGTGATTTGACCACCGTCACAGGAATCGCCTAGTGACCAATATAATAGTAAGATATACTATATATCTATTACTTAATAAATTCACTATTGGACGAAAGTGAGCCAATGAGTGATATGACCACTGTCACATCGAAACTGTCACCATGTGACAAATACCGATTGGGTTGGGTAAATATAAATAAATATAAAAACCTTGATGCTGTAAAGTATAACAATATATTTTATAAAAATGGAATGAACTCGCCAGTATTTATTACTGATAAAATGTTTTCAAAACGTGTTTCAGGTAATTTGCTATAAAGATAATAGAAGCCAGCTATGGAGCACTGAAGGCTTAAATAAAGTGGCTATAAATACCTGAATAAAATAAGAAATTTATGTTTTATTTATTTGGGTTTATCCCTATAAAAACAATTGAATGAAATACGGGTTTTAGCCCATTTGTTTTATATTAAAAGTTCTGTGTTTTAAAACTCTGAAATCATTTCCTAACTACGAGATGAAAAATTTTCCGCTGCGTAATTAATAAACACCGATACCATCTGGCTGGCTCGCGGCTCCCGCTCCCAGGGTGGGGTTGGGGGCTTTGACATCAACAGATGTTAACGAACAACAGATGATATTCAATCTTAAAATGCTTAACAGAGGATTTGATACTAACAGTGGTTGGGCTAATGATGAATAAGTATTATTATATAACGTCTGCTATAAGTATTATTATATAATTTTGTTTATCAACAACTATTTTTTGGAAGGATTTACCGTATATTTTTGTGTTATAAAAGGTGTGTTGTAGCTAAAGTCTGACAAAAGAGAGCATCTGCTGATGAATAAATGTCTGAAGATGCAAAGGTCTGCTATAAGTCAACAGATGTTAACGAACAACAGATGATATTCAATCTTAAAATGCTTAACAGAGGATTTGATACTAACAGTGGTTGGGCTAATGATGAATAAGTATTATTATAAAACTTCTGCTGTAAGTATTATTATATAATTTTGTTTATCAATAACAGTTTTTTGGAAGAATTTACGGTATATTTTGGTGTTATAAAATGTGTGTTGTAGCTGAAGTCTGACAAAAGAGAGCATCTGCTGATGAATAAATGTCTGAAGATGCAAAGGTCTGCTATGGGTCAATAGATGTTAACGAACAACAGATGATATTCAATCTTAAAATGCTTAACAGAGGATTTGATACTAACAGTGGTGGGCTAATGATTAATAAGTATTATTATATAACGTCTGCTATAAGTATTATTATATAATTTTGTTTATCAACAACAGTTTTTTGGAAGGATTTACGGTATATTTTTGTGTTATAAAAAGTGTGTTGTTGCTAAAGTCTGACAAAAGAGAGCATCTGCTGATGAATAAATGTCTGAAAATGCAAAAAGGTCTGCTATGGGTCAACCGATGTTAACGAACAACAGATGATATTCAATCTTAAAATGCTTAAGAGAGGATTTGATACTAACAGTGGTTGGGCTAATAACAGATGTTAGAATTACGACTGTTGAGTTACACCGATTGAAAAAACTGTTTTTGAAACTTCTGCTTACCTAAAAATACATCCACTATTAAAGGTTACCGTTTGTTGTCAAAATTTCTGTTTATCCTAATGACTGTTGGTCCACTAAACTGCTGACTGTCATCCATTATGACAACAGAGGTTCTGACGTGGACAGATGTTAGCTAAAAATAAAACAATTGCTGAAAGTTATCTTCTGTTCTCATAACTTCTGTTTATCTAACGACTGTTTGACTCACACTGTTCCCAACGACCAACAGAGGTTTCCAAACAACTATCATCGGTTGTCGCAAGAGAGGTTCTGACGTGGACAGATCTTAGCCATCAAATATTTGTAACTACTGCCACGTCAGCATTCACTTCTTCTCTCTATATAAAAGCTGTTTCATCCCTAAATCGAGGTTGTACCACTGCATTATCAAATTCAAAATTCTCAAAAACAGTTTCCAACATATTAAAAACCCTCCAATTTAAATCATGTTTCATCCCCAAATCACCTTCTTTTCCGATCATGTCTCTGAACATCAAAAACCCTCACAACTACCTCCCCATCTTCGAGAAAACTAGCAAAAATACCAGCTATCACTCAATAATTGACCTTTTAACGTCATCGAAATACAAATCAATTCTTACTGCTGATGCTCCGGTTCATACAGAAACACTCCGACAATTTTGGTTTAATGCTGAAATAGAGGCTGAAGATAATAATCCAGTTGCCATCACATCTAAGGTCAGGGAAAGTGTGGTACGAATTTCTCCCTTTACAATTTCCACTACATTTGCATTGGATGACTTGGCAGGTAAGAACAACTTTGAAAAACTTGAACTTCATACATAGTTCATTAAAAGAGGGTATGATGCACAATTAAAGGAACTTACTATCTACAAACGAAACTTCCCTCCGCCAATGAAATTTTTGTTTCATACTCTTTTAATTTGTCTCTCAGCCAAGACCACCGCATTTAATGAGATATCTTTGAACATTCAGTATTTGGGTTATGCTATTTTAACAAAATCTTATTACAATTTATCACAGGCACTGTTTTCTGATTTGTTGAATAATGTGAAAATGTGAAAATTTAAAAAAGGTGTTCGTAGTAATGCTTTTCCGTTGTATCCAAGACTTCTATGCTTCTACCTACGAAAACAAGTGTCACAAACAGATTTTGAACAAGGTGTAGCTTTTCAAATAAATAGTCTTACAAGTAAAACTTTTACTAAACTTATGGATAAAGAGTCAAAAGTTTTAACAACTGAAACAAAGGGAGATGAGCCTGTTTTAGATGCGTCTGCATCAGTTGCTCAAACTTCTGTTGTTGAGCGAACTGCTCCTGGTGATAATGACACCACAACCGGTGTTGTGAAACACACACCAGGAAAACGCAAAAAGAAAGCTGTCACATCCAAAAAGTCCATCAAAACTAAACAAAATAAAAAGGTTCCTCTGGAAGATGAGATCCCAGAGGTTAATGCGGTGACAACACAAATGTCACTTGAAACCACTTCTTCACAATTATTGGAAAGATCTCAACCCATCCAAACTCCTCATGTATCGTCACAAAAGGATCATGTTGTAAGTACAGGGACACCGCAACATGAAGTAGACCTTTCATATGAAAGTATGTTTTAAAGTCCCTCTCCCAGGGCAATCACTCTTTCTACACCACAACCCTCGGCTCAAGTTCCATTAACAATATTACCTCTGTTTGAAGCAATTGAATTTCAGAAAGAAAACAGTTCCTCTAATGCACACATTACTGAGAGTAGATCGCAATAAATGACTGTGTCTGAACCAATTCAATCTCCTATCCTACAAAAAATTGAGGAGGTTATCCCCCTTGAGTATTACGAAACTCTTGGTAGTAGTTTAAGTGGAGCAGCCACTACAACTGTTGAACCCATTGGTGATCAGTTGGACAGTGGTTACATCATTAAGACTCCTTTGAAGGCAACTATCGATGAGGTTACAACTGTAATCTCTGCTTCACTGGGAAGTCCCCAGAACGAAGAAAAAGGTGCATCTGTTTCTGATGATATGGAGACTTCTCATATTATCAAAACAAATACAACCACTACAGGTGCCAATTCAGATGATCCGATTAAAGTAGGTGATGAATTTACTTATAAGGATTTGACAGTTAGAGTGTCTAGCATTGAAACAGATGTTGCTAAAATGAAAGAATTGATTAAGCAGATGATAAAGATTTTTAAAAGTCAACCTACCAGATAGGAAATTGCCAATGAGCTTTGGAATTCTATGCAACCCATCCTTCAAGCTCAGAGGAATTTGGCTGAAAGTAACCGCAATTTCAGTTTGGAATTTATCAGAAATTTGGTTGATGCCATGTATAAAGACACACAAGCAGACATTATGAACATTAAGGAACATCTGTTGGAACTTAGTGGCTCCATCTCTACATCAATCTTTAAGAAAGATGATGATGATGATGATAATAATGATGCCAAAAGGGGGAGAAAGATTCATTGAGAAAGTTGCCACCAGATTCAAAAGCTAATCCTACAGAAATTGTATCGCCTGCTAAATCTAAATCCCAACCTTCTCCAAAAAAAAAACCACTACAAAAGAAGGAGAAAATACCTTCCACACCATCATCACCCATTTTGTCAATAGATGTTGGGAACACAAAAGTATCAGCAGATGTTTACCAAACAGCTGCTGAGACACCAGTTGTTTCAGCAGAAGTTTCTCAAACATCTGCCATGATCATTTTCACTACACCAACCACAATCCAACCATCTCCAACGTCACAAAGATTTCCCATACATTCATCTTCACTACCAAAACATTCTCCTTCACCAGAAATCATCTCCACACTAAGAGAAAAACTCATATCGATAGAATCACAAAAATGAACAATGATCCTCTGGTAAAGCCAACTCAACCCAATTGGAAGAAAGTCAAAACAGTGGATTCAGATGAGGTATTGAAGTTTAAAAGAATGAGAGCAGAGCTTGTGGCTGCTGATTATGGTCCAGTTAGATCCATTGCCAGATGGTCTAAACTGAAGATAGTTGAGACCTACAAAAAGCTGGAAGAAGTTAGAGCTAAACATTCAAATGCTCTTCAAAAGTCAGTCTATCCTACAACTGCTGCTATGTCTCCAAAAATCGGTACTCCAAAAAACCTTCTCTCATCATCTGATTTTTCTGAATCAATTGCAAATTTAGTTAGCAGACCACAATCACCAAACTCATCTTCAATATTTTTTTGCCCAAGAAAACCAACTGATCCAAAAATAGTAAAGTGGAAGTCATGCTCAAAAACCCAAGTATTGACTTTGATCAGATCAGATGGTAGTGTTGAAGAGATTAAAATGGATAGTGCATATAATCTAAATGCATACGATCTCCAAGATTTGTTGGACCTTCAACTTGAGAGGGATGATGAAGAAGACATGTTCTCCCTGGACTTTGAACTACAATTCAAAGGACAAATCAGGGAGATGTTGATGAGAAATAAAAATTAGTAATAAAGAAGGGTTTTCGTATCATCTGTTGTATAGGGAGATTGTTGGATCAGCAGTTGTTACATTGTTTGCAGTAGCATATTTAACCAGATCACAACATGTAGTGAAGGACATGTTGTTGGGTAACAAATTCTTGAGTGAGGTTTGATGTGTGTTGTTTAGGCAGGTGATTGTATGTTCTTAATTAATGTTTGTTAAAGTTAAATTGTATTCGAATTTTATTAAGTTTGTTAGACATCTTTCATATGTACTTATGTTTATAACAATTTATATTGTCAATGGGTGGATACTCTCTTTTATGAATAAGAGAATGGAAATAATCATATGTAACTGATGAATTTTATTAAGTTTATTAGACATCTTTTAGACATCTTTTATTAACTTTGTTAAATATCTTTTATATTTACTTATAGTTCTCTTTTAGCTATAATAGATAAAACATTTTGGTACAATATCTATACACATATCTATATGTTCTGTCAATATATGTTATGCATGGTTTTCTAAGAAACGACCCGTGTTTGCACACGGGTCTTACCGCTAGTACTTTCTATAAAAGGAGAAATCCCAATGACATAAGAAAAGCTGATGTGTCAGCAGGAGATGTCCAACAAGGCTTTTCTTATGTCATTATTACATCATAAAGTCTAATATATAAATCACTTCAAAATAGATTTAATTTAATTTCAAACCACTGCCTTGTGTATTCAAATGTTAAAGGTCTGGCCCACATTCCAAAGGGCAAACCACTGCCCTTCTATAAGAAAGTAGCAGATGGTTCCTTTGGCAAACGTATAGCTAGCAGCAGATGTTTTGAAATTGCGGGTAATTTGAAATTCAAAATGCATGGGGATATGTAATTTTCAATTAATGCATGTCACTCACTCACTTCTATCAATCATCTTCTTATATAAACGTGTTCTCTTCTTTTATATTTTCAAACCACATTTCTAATGTATCTCTCCCTCAAATCCCTTCTTCTTAATACTCGGCATTTGTTCATAAAGGATAAGAGAAACTGAAGCTCTCTCTGTCCCACTTTCAGAAAAAAATTTGGGGATATGTGGTTTGCCTTGATCATGGTAATGTGATATATATGATTATGTTTGTTTTTGTTTTTGATTTTGATTTTTACTAAAGTTTTGTTATCTGAGTTATGACTAAATGATGATTGTGAATGATCTGCTGCAGATGATGATGATGATGATTGTTCTACGGTTGTTTCCAGTATCATTGTTCCAACATTGTTTAAAGTATGTGTTTTTTGCTACTCCAGTTTTGAAATTTTGAATTTTTAATTTTGAAGTGATATACTCTAATTCTCGCTTTATATTTCAGTCTAATTACAGTTGTTTGAAATTCATACAATCTGCTGCGGTTATTATAGGTTTGTATTAAAAGAAGCATAAAGTTAAATTAAACACAAAGAAAGATTATTAAATGTACATTTAAAATAATTTTTGCTTATGACTAAATGATGATTATATATGACTTTGGGCAGATGATGATGATGTAGAACCCGCAGTAGTTCCTAATAAACGCAAGAAAGGATCTGCTACTACTGTAATATAAGATTTTATCTTACTAGAGTAATGGTCTTTCCTGCCTTTTTTATATTAAAAGAAGCATAAAGTTTGGTTTAAAGCAGCTCTTTATGAACAAAGTTAAGGATTAAGTATATGAGGACAGGGCTACTCTTCAACAGCTAAAGAAGTGTTTTCATGTACTGCATCTTGGTCTGTTCACGAGAGATCAGGTTTCTAGAAACCTGATTTGGATGCATTGAGTACTTCCATGGAGTTCATGGAGATTGTCGAAGATATACATTGATGGAGTTTAAAGCTAAAAGCACTAAATTTTAAGCTAAAAGCACTAAATTTGAACTGTTAGGTTCGTAAATTTCTTAGTGTTGTTGTTAGATTTTAAAGTTTCGTTGTAATTTTAAGCTGAATAAGTATTATTATGTAATTTTTAATATCATCTGATTATTGCAGATCGGTACTTTTGATGTAGAAGTGAATTTGTCTCTGAGTTTAATTAGATTATGTCGAAGATATACATTGATGGAGTTTAAAGCTAAAAGCACTAAATTTTAAGCTAAAAGCACTAAATTTGAACTGTTAGGTTCGTAAATTTCTTGGTGGTGTTGTTAGATTTTAAAGTTTCGTTGTAATTTTAAGCTGAATAAGTCTTATTATGTAATTTTTAATATCATCTGTTATTGCAGATCGGTACTTTTGATGTAGAAGTGAAATTGTCTCTAAGTTTAATTAGATTACGTTGATGTTGTATCAATTTCTGTTAGTGTATAGATCTGTCAAAGTTAAAGTTTGCCAAAAGAGAATATCTGCTCTAAATCATCATCTGCTGATCTAACGGCTGTTTCTTGCTACGGGTGCCAACATCTGTTGTTGCCTAATAGGGCTTTTCGAAGAATTTCCTCCTCTCAATTGCTAAACATCTGTTGTTGCCAACATCTGTTTGACTTACTACTATTGCGAACAGGAGAGGCTTTAACAGATGTTCGCAATATCTTTGTATTCCAAATGAATAGATTTTTTATCTGAGTTATGACTAAATGATGATTGCTGATGTGTCAATTTTTTATCCGAGTTAAAATACATTTAATTACAAACTACTGCTCTATATTTAAATGTCAAAGGTCTGGCCCACATTCAAGAGTGCAAACTACTGCCCATAGCCAAGAAAGTATAACTTAGCAGATGTTTCCTTTGGCAAACATATACCATAACAGTGGTTTTGAAATTGCCGGTAAATTCAAATTCAAAATGCCTGGGGATATGTACTTTGCAATTAATGCGCGTCAATCAATCACTTATGTCTTATGGTAAAGGCGTCTTATAGGTAAATGAAGATGTTAATTGTAATTATAATAACGTGTTTAATTTTATATTTTTCCCATGGAAATGTATTAAAAGCCTAACGACTGTCGCATCATATTCTTTTGTCTAACGATGTATTTAGTCATAACCGCCTTCATTGGGTATATAAAATACATTGGGCAGAGGTTTTGATCATTACCGTTTTCATCCATCTACTCAATCATCTTCAAAAGTTTTTTGTTTATCAATATCATTACAATTTCTTTTACTTTCAAAGACGCATTGGTTCACTGCAAAATGGAAAATTTTGGGTTTCAAGTGATTGTTGACGAGATTTTCACAAGGCTCTTTGCAGAAGATATTGGCCATTTCAAATGTCTTTCCAAGAATTTTTATAGGGAATTGTCAAGTCATGGATTTCAGATGATGCATGCTCTCCGAAGTGGTGATTCAGTACAAAAGAAACTACTATCCTTTAAAGACACGTCAATTGTCGTTGACGACGTAGTTGCTGGTAATTTGGATGTTGTTAGAAGCAAAACCTTAAGTTTTCCTAACAATGTACACCCTAGCTTCTTACGTATTCTATCGTCATTTAATGGTTTGTTGTTAGTTTGCAATGAAGGGATTTGCTGTCAGCTGATTCTTTGGAGAAGGAACATGCTTGAACCACTGTTTATATAATGACTGTTGTTAAAGCTCAGTGTTTTAATCCACTGATAGGCTATCCACTGATAGTTATAGTCAGTTACTGTTTTCATTTTCATCACTGTAAACTACTGATATTGATTCATCAGTGGTTTCCTAAAAACTGTCATCCATTATTCATCAGAGGTTGTCACGTGGACAGTACTTAGCCGTCAGATCTTTTGTAACCGCTGCCACGTCAGCATTCACTTTTTCCACCTATAAAACCCTGATCAAAACCCCAAACAGGGTTTTGACTGTCGAGTCGAATACAAAATTCCTTTCAAAAGCAGTTTTCACCAAATTCTCTCAAATCACTCATCTTCTTCCTTCGTTCTTAACTACCTTTGATTTATCATGGATCTTCCATTCAAAACCCGTCAAAACACAGGTTTTCATTCCGTGATTGATGCACTTTCATCTTCAAAGTACAAAACTTTGTTGACCTGCAATGAAACCATCTACCTGGATACCCAACGAGAGTTCTGGAAAAATGCAAAGCTTGAAACTAAGGACAAAAAGACCTTAGCTATTACTTCATCAATAAGGGGAATTCCAGTGGTCATCACACCTCAAACCATTTCAGAGGTTTTTAAAATCAATGATCTTACAGGTAAAAGCTCTTTCCCAAAAAACAGAGTACCAAACTGATTTCATTGAGAGAGGGTATGAAGAAGAAATGAAAAATGATACTTTACAAAAGAGCAGCTTTCCACCTGCTCCGAGGTTTTTATTCCATACCCTCCTGATGTGTGTGTCAAATAAAACAACAGCTTTTAATGAAATACCATTGAAAATCCAATACCTGGGCTATGCTATCATGGCTGAAGAAAATTTTAACTACTCTCAGGAGATTTTCAATGATATGGTTAAGAATGTTAATAAAAATCATTTTTATTGTTTCCAAGGTTTTTAAGTTTTTATCTTCAAAAGAAATTTTCAAAGGATAATGCACATGTGCTTATCCAAGGAAATCCTATTCAAATAAACAGTCTAACTTCTGAAACATTCACAAGGCTGTCAAAACCTTCAAAAACCCAAACAGAGGTACCTGAGCAGAATTTAGCAGCAACAACTGCTCCTCGGGCCCCTGCTGTTGAGCCCACTGCTCCTGGTGATCACAGAAGCACAACCCCATCTGTGAAACCCACACCAAAAATCAACAAAAAGACCAAAAAGAAAACTATCCAAAAGCCCCCCAAACCAACCAAAAAGGTGACTCTGGAAGACGAGATCCCAGAGGTAACACCTGTGACAACACAAAAGTCACCTGAAACCACTGCTGCTACTTCCTCACAATAGATGGAAGAAGGATCTCAACCTGAGCCTAAAACTCCTCCTGCATCCTCTCAAAAGGATCAGGTTTTATCAACAGGGACACCACAATCAATGATACCTCTGTTGGATGCACTTGATATAGCCCAGATAAAAATCAGTTCTTTTCAATCACCCGTCAATGAGAATATACCACAACAAGTGACTAAGTCTGGTGTCTCTATCTCTGTTAACCCACCAACAGTTGAGGAGGCTACACTGCAGGAATTACAAGTAATTCCTGTCAGTAGTTCAAGTGGAGCAGCTACTACAGGTGTTGAACCCACTGGTTTACACCTGGACAGTAGTTTCATTAGTGAGACTCCCTTGAAGGCAATTTCTTCTTTGGGAACCATACTGTCCACTGGTGTGTTTCCATTATACACTGGTGACTTTAAAATGGTAAGCTCTGCTGAAGAAAGAAGTCCCCAGTACCGAGAACAAGGGGCATCAGTGGATGATTTTTGGGAAACTTTTCCTAAGTCAACCACTGATACAACCACCACTGGTGGGAAATCAGATGATCCAATTAACTTGGGTGATGGTTTAAAATATAAAGAATTGACGGAGAGGGTTGATAAACTTGACACATCTGTTGCAGAAATCAAAACTATACTGCAACAGTTGTTACAAGCTCAAAAGGCTACACCCACTGCTGCACCATCTGCAACATCTGCTCCATCCGCTGCTGAGTTATGGCATCTGTTTCAACCTCTGCTTCACAAACAAAGACATATGCAGATCAACAGCATGAAGTTCAACTTCAAATGGTCAGAAATGTCATGGAAGCTAGGTACAAAGATACTCAAGTAGATATCAAATCCATTAAAGCTCATCTGCTTCAAACTACTGGCACTGCTCCTCCTTCAATCATCTATGTTGAAAATCCTGATAATGTCAAAAAGGGGGAGAAAACTAAAGGGAAGAAGGGAAAAGAAGATAGTTTATACATGCCACCAGAACGAATGTCCAAACTTGTGGTAGAAATCCCAAGGCCAGATGGTTCCAAAAAGGTTGATGAGACTCAAAATGCATTTGCTGCATTAAAGGCAAACATGAAAGAGTCAATGGAAATAAAAGGGTCTAAAAGGTGTGAGGAGAAGAAGAAAGTTTTGATGGAAAAAGAAGAGCAGGGTACTTCTAAACCTAAAAGAAGACATCCTACCAGAAAAGTAAGCCAACCCAAAACCACACCTTCCAAAACCACCAAACAAACTCCTCAAATCCTTAAAAGTTCCTCTCATCAAACCTCCAAACCAACAGATGTTAAAACACCTGTTGTATCAACAGTTGTTGGTACTTCAGTTGTTTCAACAGATGTTATCTCAACAACTGCCATCACTACTACATCAACCCACACTCAATCCACGGCCATACCAAAAACAATATCACCACCACAAAAACCACCTGCCAAAAAGCAGAAAACAACAGTTGATGTTGGATCGTCGTGTGACCCTAACGAGTCAATCTGATGAGTTCATCATCAAAAACAAAGGTGGAATCAATGTAATTGATGTCAAACAACTTGTTCCTTTCTAATTATCTTCTTATTGATTGATTCTTAGCTTTTTACAATTCTGATAACAATTCGGCAGCACCCCGGCTCAGAATGTATGACCTAATTCGGTTTCAAATGAACATGGCACACTCCTATATATAGAGATCTAATTCCTCTTGAAAGGGTATCAAACGGAATTACACGTTCAAACGGAATTACTTAATTCCGTGCGGAATTACCTAATTCCGTGCGGAATTACCTAATTTCGCTTGAACTCTAATTCCGTTTGAAATCACATGATGTTCATTTCAAACGGAATTACCCTAAATACTTGTTTTCTCGATTTCCGTGCCCTAATCTATACATGACTCGGTACAAGACAAAGTTAACAGACATCTAATGCACCAACAGACTCCCCCTTGGATGTTGACGAAGTCTTTGGCGTCGAGTCTTTAGTCTTCGTCTTCTTTCCAATCTTCGTGCCCTGAACAATGCAAGACTTGATACCAGACGAAGTTGACAGACATTACTGCACTAACAGACTCCTCCTTGGATGTCGACGAAGTCTGCAGTGTTAAGTCTTCAAAATCTTCGGTCTTCATCAGTCTTTGCGTTCAACCAAAATGTCTATCACTGTAAAGCTCCTTTAACCTCTTTCAGCTTCAATCTTCAAACTTCAATATGATAGTTGATCCAGAATGTAAACCCCCCCTTTCGATAAGCTGGAATTTATTTTCTGATTCACACTTTACACAATCTTTGCCATGAAGTTCTTTCTTTGCTCGTTGACTTCCCATTAAGCTGTTCTGTCTCAACTAACCTACACATCTTTTACCTCAATGTAAGTTTCAAAAATTTATTACAGTTAAAATAAAACTTACTAGTAGAAATCATTCATTCATCAATCTGTTATAGTTACATCAAGTTCAAATGAATGACCTTGATTAACTAAACATTCAATCTTTCAAAGCATTTGTATATAACATTCAAAGTTTCTCAACAAACTTTCCAAACCCAATATAGTTCATCATGTTTAGCACTTGGAATTTTGAAAATCAGCTTTCCAACATCAGTTGTCGAAAATCTTTTTGTATTTTTCAAAATTTTATGCTAAAACACACTAAAATCTTTTTGGATTTTTATTTTTTTAGAGAAATGCAGTAAAGAAATATATACAGACAATATTTTTGTGAGTTTGTGTATGAGGATCATATCAGTTCATGAGACAAATCACAAGCACCATTAAGCTTTAAGCATTTTAAGTTCTAAACGATTCACATATATTGACAATATAGTTGTCCTCTTAAACTCAATCTAAAAACTTTCGAAATGCTTACCGATATGTTAAGGTATATTAATTTTGCACTAAATTCTTATGGACCCCACGATCTCAGCATATCCCCTCATCATGCAACACACTGACTCAAGTAATGCTTTTAAACTTTCATCAACTGTGATATGTGCAAAAATAAAGCAGAATGTTTAAACATTAACAATCAGGTCGATCTTTCGATACGCAGAGAAAGTCCAATGTTTAAACAAAATAAGAAAATAAAACAAGTTGAAATTGTTTATGCTTTAACCACCAGGTCGATACTCCCGTATACGCAGAGATGATCCAAAGCTTAAACGAAACACCAAAGAAAATAAAGCAGAACATTTAGGCAATAACATCCAGGTCGATACTCACGTATACGCAGAGGATGTCCAATGCTTAAACAAAATAAAGAAATAAAACAAGTTTAAATCTTTGTAAAATGAAATGCACAATCACAGCGACTTTATCAGCAAGTTGTGAAAGTTCACAGACTTAACCGGTTTTTATGCTCTTTTAGCATTCAGCGATTACTGAGTAGGTACACAATCACGAAGGACAAAACTAAGTACTATGCTTTCAACCATGTTTCCCACTAGAACTAGGCTTTTTTTATTTAAGTTTGTATCGTTATCGCAAATCTACTAGTCTAGCTGAGCCTATCGTCACATCCTTAGTGAAACCGTTTATCACATTTGACATTTCATTTCTTTAGCATGCTGTGATAGTCCACTGATTTACTATCATTTCCTCTTATTCACAACAAAACTCATTTTTGCTTTTTCAATGTTTTTGGCATTTTTAAATTTTCTAATTTTTGTAAAATTTTTCTCCCCCTAAAATCAAAATATGTCTCAATTTTAATTTTCTGGGAAAATTTGAAAACAAATTGTACAAGGTAAAGTGACAACATGATGAGAATTACTTCAATTCTCCATTCACTTGGCTTAAACAATCAGAACTCCCCCTGACAACAAATTATTTTCCCATTATGATTTCAAAACACTTAAGTTTGTTTTAATCAAAATGTTTTTTTTTTCCGGAAAATAAGCTTTGTATGTCATTTCACAAATTCGGAGTTTCATCACCTTGTTTTCCAAACACTTGTAGAAAAGATAAATCAAGTACAACTTAATGCCCTTGATTAACCTTCTGTAATTCGAAATATCACCATCGTGAATTTCTCAAGAAAGATGTCGATACCTGCTCCACGCTTACCAACCTGGAAACTCCGGCAAGTCAGGTTTTTTCATTTAAACAGATTCACCCAAGCCTGACCAGCCTTGGGTTTGACAGTTTTTACCTCAAAACTTGGCTCTTCTGACTTTGTCGAGTCAGTTTCATTGCCTGATTATGGCTCCTCTAACTTTGACACATCAGAGTCATTACCAGAACGTGGCTCTTTTGCTTCCGAAGAAACAAATTCCTTGCCAGAAGATGGCTCTTTTGTTTTCTCAGAAACAAATTCATCGCCATTCTCTATTGGAACCCAATCCTTACAATGTTTAACCTTTCCAAATTTGTCAACCTGTGACATGCACAATTTTTCATTGTCATTTTTATACTTAAAAACTTTGATAAAGGCTTTGTCTGAAAAATTAACTTTCTTTGATTGTTCATCGGTTTGATTAGTTAATTTTTCTTTCTTTATCAACCCTTTTGTCCTCATATTTGTATCTGATGAGTTCGTTTTGCTTGATTGATCCTTGTTAGTGGAGCAAATCGATTCATCAGAACTTTTTCTCAGATTATCAGTTGTACCCGAGGACAAAATCTTTTCTAGGTACTCCCTCACTTTCTTACTTTTCTTTCTCAGTCTGTCTTTCTGCCCTTTTTATAACTTCACCTTTTGTTTCTTTACCTTCTCTCTTTTGGGCTTTTCCTCGATTTTGACTGAGTTCTTCACCATTTTCTGAGATTCATCCCTCGATCTTTCCTTAGATCTCATTGGGCATTCTCTGGCAATATGACCTTTGATTCCACATTCATAGCATCTTCTTGAATCAAATATTTGAGTTTGGCAGTTAACAGCAATGTGTCCCTGATAACCACATGTGTAACACACTCTGTTATCATACATTTCCTCACTTTCATACCACACACTAAAATCATAACATTGATTTGCCTTGTGGTAATCGTGTCTTTTCTTGTATCCTTGATTTGGCATTTGAGCACTGTGGTCAAACCTGCACCACTTATTACCAACTTTTTGTGAGTTTTGATTTTTAAATTTTTGTGGTTTTTCATAATGATTGGATGATCGAACTGATGAGCTTTTATTTTTGTTTTGAACATTTTCTGAATTTTTAACACTTTGTTTTTGTTCTACATTCTTCTTAACAAGTTTTTGCTTTGAGCATTCACCTATTTTCGTAGAATGTAAAACAGTGTTTTTAAATTTTTCTTTTAATTCCAAAAATATTTTTCTTTTCTCATTTTTCTCATTTTCATCATCAGTTTTATCATCACAATCTTCAATTTTGACTTTGTCAAAATTTCTGACATCGTCATTTATTGGAACTGAATTGATCGGTTTTGGACATACAAGATCTGGTATTGATGACACAGTCTCAAAACTTTTCAATTTCGTCTCTAACTCTTTGATTTTATTTTTAGCAAATTCAACTCCTTTTACAAGTTGAATGATTTTCTCAAGATGAGAATTTATTTCCATTTGCTTTTCAAGATTATTTTTGCCAAAAATAGATTTTTCATTTTCTAAAATTTTTATTTGACTTTCAAAATCTTTTTCAATTTTCAATTTTTCATTTTCCAAACATGTTATTTTATTTTGAAATTCTTTTTCATTTTCTTTTAAATTTTTGATTTCCAATGTCAAACTCTCTACATCCTTCAAGAGTTTGACATTGTCTGCTTCGGATTTTTCGCATTTTGAGCACACAACTTCACATTTTGAAGTTTCATCCTTCTTGGATTCTTTAATCTTTGATATTCCCTCTGTCTCTTTCTTGTTTGTTTCTGCAAGAAAAATTTCAACAATATCAGCAGGATTCAAATCTTATTTCAAAAAACAACCTCTTTTGAAATCATATTTCATCTTACTTCTTGTGCTAAGACATTTTCTAATTCTTTTGATTATTTCAAAAAACACGTCCAAACTTATATATTCTAAGTTCTTTTCTAATTCATTTATCAAATCTTTCTTTTTCTTCTCATTCTCAAAATTGTGTGTTCTAAGCTCTCTGATGAAGTTATTTGGACTAAACTTTGAAAACCTAGAATCCTTTTTCAGTTTACTCAAAAATTCATCCCATTCCAAAGGTAATGCATCTGCAAATTTAGATATCTTTTCAACATCTGATATCTTTATCTCATACCTTCTCAAATTCTTAAGTAATTCATCATATCGCTTTTCTACATCATTAAACTTTTCATATTTTCTACACACAAAATATTCAAATCTTTCAACCCAAACTTCCTTTTTCACATCATTAGAACTACTATACCAATTGTTTAATCTTTCAAGTTTAACATTTTCCTTTTCATCAAACATCTTGACCAAATTTTAAAACAATATGATTTGACGTGAAATGACAGAAGATCTCAGACGAAATAACAGCCTTCAAAATAAATTAATCTGCACAATCAACTTCAAACGGAATTAGGATTCAAACGAGATTAGAATTTCAAATGGAATCAGCCACTTTGAAACGAAATAAGTAATTTCGTTTGAACTCAACAGCAGTTTCAAGCGGAATTAGTGATTCCGTATGAAACAATCAACAATCTCAAGCGGAATTAACCAAAAAGTTAATTTCGTTTGAAATGACAAGTATTTTCAAGCGAAATAAGGAATTTCGTTTGAAAGAACACAGACACTTTCAAGCGGAATTAGACAATTTCAAGCGAGATTAGTTATTCCGTTTGAACATTTCAAACGAAATTAGATGATGTCAGCATGTTCGAACAAATTTTCAAGCGGAATTACAAGTTTTATCAGATTTAAGTCGAATTAAGGTCCAAATCTTTCAAGGATTAGATAAAACAATGTTTCGCTTATTATATGTGAGAATCAAGCCATTTTGTCCGTTAAATCTTGTTCAAATCAGAAAAGAATGAGTAGAAGAAAGATAATCCGATGAAATCAAGCTGAATTGGTATGAACTCCTCGTCCTGAGCGCTGATACCACTTGTTGGATCGTCATGTAACCCTAACGAATCAATCTGATGAGTTCATCATCAAAAACAAAGGCGGAATCAATGTAATTGATGTCAAACAGCTTGTTCCTTTCAAATTATCTTCTTATTGATTGATTCTGAGCTTTTTACAATTCTGATAACAATTCGGCAGCACCTCGGCTCAGAATGTATGACCTAATTCCGTTTCAAATGAACATGGCACACTCCTATATATAGAGATCTAATTCCGCTTGAAAGGGTCTCAAACGGAATTACTTAATTCCGTGCGGAATTACCTAATTTCGCTTGAACTCTAATTCCGTTTGAAATCACATGATGTTCATTTCAAGCGGAATTACCCTAAATACTTGTTTTCTCGATTTCTGTGCCCTAATCTATACATGACTCGATACAAGACAAAGTTAACAGACATCTAATGCACCAACAGTTGACACATCAACTGTTTGTAGTGACCACAGTGGTTGAAACACCAGTTGTTTCAATAGCTGTTAGTCAGATACCCACTACTTCAATCACTGCCACTCAACCCACAAATACACCACCAACTTCTCCAAAGCACAAAAGGAGAAGGATAACAAACATTGTACTGGAAGATGACACTTCCCCAACTCTAACAACTACAAAACCATTGTCCCTTGTCACCATTCCAAACCTTGTTCCATTGTCTTCAGTTGAACCCTTCAATCAAAATACTGCCATTCTCCCTACAGGAGTACAATATCCTCTAGGTCTTCCAGCAGTCAGGGAGGAAATCAAATCCTTCTACTCTGAAGATGATCCTGAAAAGAGGAAACTCCCATCTGTTCAAGGTTATCCTTTGCCAAGAAATATAAAAGAATATCTCAAAATAAAGGCCCAACAAGTAGAGGATATATCTAAAAGAGACACAGAGGGAAAGTCTGACAAAGAGATTCAAAGAAATTATCAATACCTCTCACCAAAGTTAGAACTTTAGAATAGTTCTCAAAAGTCCTTTGTCAGGAATTATCAGAAAAAGATGATGAAAGCATGAGAAATGACTATCTTGAATACATAATGGCATACAAGAAGTACAGGGCAGAAAAGTATCAATACAAAGAATGGACCATCAGTGAACTGCAAGAAGAGACAGCCAGAATTCAAAAGATGATTCAAGACAAGGTAAAGCAAACTCCTACAGTTTGGGCCAGTTACAAGAAAAATGTACTAGAAAGGACCTTGAAACTGAAAAGAATGAAAGAAGAGCTGATAACTGCTGATTATGGGTCAAGGAACCAGGTTACAAGGTGAAGAGAAGAAAAGGTGTTAGCTACCTACAAAAAGTTGGAAGAGTTAAGGAAGAGAGATCCCACTGCTCCTAAAAAGCCTGATTATCCGGAAGCAGTGGTTCCAGTCAAACAACAAAAATTGCCAATCAGGAGACCCACTGCTCCACATGCTAGCATCCTTTATCAAAGAAGGAAAGAAAAGCAGATGGATGAATTAACAAAAGAAGACAAGGCTCAAGAAGAATACATCATCAAAATGGTTCTTCAGACATTTATGGAAGAAAAACAAGACTCAACACAATCTAAACTTTAAGTTTTTATACTCTAAACTTTAAGTATTTACCGACTGACTTATTTATTTATTTTATTTATAAGTCTATATAAATATAACTATACTCATCATTTATATTTGTTATGCATGATTTTCTAAGAAACGACCCGTCTTTGCACACGGGTCTTACCGCTAGTCTATATAATAAAAGAAACCAACTTTTGGACACGTGTCATTCATTGAAATTGAAGGTATCCTCAAATCTATACTTATCTTATATTAACTAAATAAATAATAAATTAATATTAAATCTTATCATCTTTTAATAAAATATTATCCTCGAAACTAAATTGTTAATTTAATATATTTTTAAAACAAATAACTCTCTTTCCTACCTATCTTATATTAAATATATAAATAATAAAGTAATATTAAATGTTATCCTTATTTATTATAAATATATCTTTTTTAATTATTTGATATACAAAATTATATTTATTCAACTCGTATAAAACGTGGGGTTTTTAAAAAATATAAATTTTTTTATCATTTACTATAAAAGTTACATTTATATAACCCGTGTAACGCACGGAGTTTTTAAAGATATAACTTCTTATCATTTGATATGTAAAATTAGATTTATTCAACACGTGTAATACACGGGGTTTTTTAAGGATATAATTTTTTTTTATTATTTGGTAGATTTTTCAACCCGACTATACACGGGTTTTTTCAAGATACGACATTTTTAGTATTTAATATACAAAATTACATTTATTTAATCTGTGTAATACACATGATTTTTAAAAATATAACTCTTTTTTAGATCTATTCAACACGTGTAATATACGAGGTTTTTAAGGATATAGTTTTTAATTATTTGGTAGATTTATTCAACCCAATTATACACAGGTTTTTTAAAGATAAGACGTTTTTAGTATTTAGTACACAAATTCACATTTATTTAATCTTGTAGTACACATGGTTTTAAAGATATAACTTTTTTTATTATTTGATATATAAAATTACATTTATTTAACCCGTACAATATACGGGGTTCATAAAGATGTAACGTTTTATTATTTAATATATAAAGTTACATTTATTCAACTCGTGTAATACACGGGGTTCTAACCTAGTAAAAATATAAAAAAGTACGTGAAATAAATTTAAAAAAAAAATCTACTAAAGGTTGAGGTAATTGGGCAAAGAGGTGACATACTGACTTGGGTTAAACATTGGGCTTAACCCAGGCTTCTTTCTTTCATCTGATTTGGGCTCAGAAACATTATTCACCTAACATTGTGCTTAAGCACGTCATTGTCATATTAATTCATTGTTATTACTAGTCTAAGATCTCGCGAGTTTTGCAGGTGGCTTAACACAAACATATAATATCTACTGGCATTGAAGCCCATGTAGATCATCATTTTTGTGCTTGACCTAGTTGACCCAACTAAATGGAAAGAACTCCCTTCTAAAGTAGTCACACTTCCTTCCATACTCAACGAAGACATAAACGGCCTATTCGACGAAATAGTAGGGGTACAAACCGCACTATGGAAATTCAAATTTATCCCACTATTGCTACGCCGATACATCATCTCAGTCTGTTGTTTGAGTTGTAACTGAGCTGGCTGCTGGTGATTGTGTTGCAAAAACTGGTAATTAGAATTAAGGTTAGGGGTTTGTTGGACTTTTTTAGTAATCAATTCGGAGCACATAGGAATATATTATGTATGTATAAAATATAAGGTACGCCTAAAACCATCGCACTTGCTAAATAGGAAGTCAGTAAAGAAACATAGTTAAACAAAATTTAACAAAAAAAAAAAACAATTAAGTGCAGGATAACTTGCCAGTAGGTGGAACAGGTGGATCATCGACCAAATTGGTACTGGAATGAGAATATTCTCAAGGCCTCCACTGATGTCCTCACATACCAACCTTGCATTTAAAAAAAAAACAAATCAGCTACTTTAAAACACATGTAGTCAAGAGTAAATTTATGTTTCTTTATACCCGCGTAAATCAGAAACTTTTGTCTGGGATACGCCCTCGAGCAAAGTAAACCTGAAAATTCCGTATAAAAAAAGTTCAAACATAGAGAAATGATAATTGATAACAATCAATATATAACCTTATAGCACATGGTCCCACAAATTCGTATGAGAAAGAATTATAACCTGTTCAGTCACCAGTGAAGGCTGCCCTTCCATACGCTTGAGACGAAACTTGTAAACAATCGTACCAGGAACCCCTTTCTCTGCCCAATACTTGTCAACCTGAAAAGACAAACATAACCCTAAAGTATTGCAACTTTGCAAGAAAATAATAAAACAGAAAACTAAAAAAACTCCATATCAAACACGTGCAGTAAATGCTGCATATATATAGTAATTCCAAATTGATTATTGATTACTTGATTACTTGATTTAGTATGTGCTCCAAGTCATTTTGCTACCAATCCAGTAGACCCGACACTTACAGCAATAGGATTAGAAAAAAAGAAGCAAACCTTCTAAGGGTTTGGGTCACTTTTGGGACTTTGAGACAGAAGAGTGGGCAGCATACAATGAGCAAAAGGAAGAAATGTCGAACCGTGAACCATAAATTGAAGATGAATTAACGACATATATCAACTTGACGCAGATGAATTTCATTGAAGAGATGCAATGTCTATTGTTGTCTTAGTATCAGGTAGCCTTCCATATATACCTTAAAAATGAGAATACAACAACTCGAAATGAAAATACACATGACAGATATCTTTAAATATTCAATACAGATTCATTATTATCTGTATTAAGAAATACAACAACTCAAAACCAAATCTACATACATTGACATAAATGACAAACAAAAAGCATATATAACAACATATTTTCTGTATTGCTTCAAGTGAAAAATATTTATCTCGGAATCACAATCTGAAATAGAAAGAACTATTCAACGAACGACATATAACAAATTGTTTTTTTAAAAGATTAGGGTTACAGATTTAGAAAAACCCCCAAATCTAACTTTTGGGTTTATGAATGAATTTAAACTTGAAAGTTCTACTTAACATTTTTAAGAAAATATACGCAATGAATGTGTGTTTATACCTACAGAAAACACCATCAGATTGGTAATGACAGAACTAAAGAAAGAAAAGAACACCTCAGGAGTCGAATTCTCAAAACGAATGGTTTTAGCGATGAAATCTTTCCCCTTAAATGGCAATTCTTCATCAAACCTTTCTTCTCCTACAAATTCACAAATTAAAATCATGTCCATAAACAGCTAAAAATCGTAATAATACAATATGAATACAATAAAACCTGTCCATTAGCCTCTAATGATCCGATGTTGCTTCATCAGCAGTGGGCATTTCTTCATTTACCTTAGGGACATGCTGCATTACACCACATATGAACAATAATCCACCACCAAAATCATTAATGCATATATGCTGAACAGATTGGTCTTATTTTGTAAAAAAAAATAAAGCCAAACTGATTCCGAGTATGTGCGTGAGTGTATTCGTCACCAAGCACGTGCATTTAAATACGTATGCTTAAAAATAGTGTAAAGGTGTAATTTTTATTTTTTTGTGAAGACATAATCACTAAGAAAGTGCAATTATCAGGAAAAGCAACCAAAAATCTAACCAACAACTAAATGACACCTAATATAGATTAAGCTTATACGAATGGGAACCATTTTATTAATCCTCTTTCCTACTTCATCATCAAGAATAGACTCATCTGCCATCTCAGGGGTACATGATTGATCCTCATCATCACCAGCTCTTTCTCCATTTTGCAAATCTTGTTCTTGACTGCTCTCAAACTCTAAACCGACCACCCATATATATCAGAACACATTCCCATAAAGAAAATCAAGAGTTATGTAATTACTCGAATACTCTATCTCTATTTGACCAGTTTTTACTCAGCCAAATTAATACTTTTCCTAAAGGCTTTTTTGACCCGAACCCGCTTTGACCCATTACTTGACCTGCCCATTTTGCCAGGCTTAAGAAATAGTGACATATGATAGTAATAAATTTGTATATGTTCTTACTAGGATATCGTTATAAGATACTTGATAACATAACACATTAAAAATTGATAATAGTAGTGATCTTACACAATTATAAGCTAATTTACTGGTTAAACGATCATATTATATAACAACCCTCCAAAAATATTTCCAACACCCCTAATATATTTAGAATATCCCTATACGTCCTAAAGTACACCCCGTATACGTAAAATAGGCCCGAAATACCTTTATATAATTAAAAATCAAATAAAAACAATAAATTAAGTCTGTCGCGGGGCGCGACAGACTGCTTCTGAGTCTACGCGGGCCGCGGCCGAGCAACAGACGGCGAAAGCACAGCCCGCCACGTGGCAGGACACGCGTCAACATCTCCGGTGACAGAAGGTGGTATCAGAGCTATGCCACTGGTTTAAGCCCTTTAGGTGTTCTTCCAATACCTAAACCCTTAACCATTTGTGTTAGGAAATTAATATCATATGTGTTATCATGTGAACATAAAATCTTAATATGTTTATTATGATTTTTATGTTATTCACGAATCTTAAACTTCCAATGTGTGTTACCCATATCTGTTTCTTACAGTTATGCTATATTATATATATATATATATATATATATATATATATATAGTTAGAGGATCCTGTACATTAATCCAGAAGTGTGAGAAGTGTATTATAACACTATATATAACACTATATAACACCATATAAAACCATATAACACTATGTAACACTATATAACATTATTTAACAAATATAACACTATATTTTGTCTAGAAGCATGTCTATGATAGATGTATAGTGTTATATATTGTTATATAGTGTTACAGAGTGTTATATGGTGTTACATAGTGTTATACGGTGTTTATATGGTGTTATATGGTGTTATAATACACTTCTGAATTAATATACACTATCCCTACCCTATATATATATATATATATATATATATAAGATATATTAATAATATCTTGTCTTAAGTAAATTTGGTGATATCTGATGTATCTATTATATCCATATATATATATATATATATAGGGTAAGGATAGTGTAAAAAGTGCTTAAAGTGTGAGAAGTGTATTATAACACTATATATAATACTATATAACACCATATAAACACCGTATAACAATATGTAACACCATATAATACCATATAACACTATGTAACACTATATATCATTATATAACAAATATAACACTATACATCTATCATAGACATGCTATCAGACAACCTATAGTGTTATATTTGTTATATAATGATATATAGTGTTACATAGTGTTATATGGCATTATATGGTGTTACATATTGTTATACGGTGTTTATATGGTGTTATATAGTATTATATATAGTGTTATAATACACTTCTCACACTTTGAGCACTTTTTACAGGATCCTCTACCTATATATATATAGGGGACCGCTAAAATGAGAACCACCTCCAGTTGTAAGAACCGTGAGAACTTTTTGATCCGGGGCGAGTTGGACCAAGTTTTTTTTTCATAAACGTAGATGCTTGTATTATAAACACATTTGTAAAAAAAAATTCAAAAAAAAATGTCGTGTGTGTAGTTTTGAACACCACAAGTTTGTGTTTACGGGTACCGTAAATTTTAAATAAAATTTACGGGTCCCGTAAACGCAAACTTTTGGGCGCTCAAAACTACACACCCGACATTTTTTTTTTTTGAATTTTTTTTTACAAATGTGTTTATAATACATGCAGATGTTTATGAAAAAAAAATTTTGGTCCACCTCGCCCCGTACGGTGTAGTTCTCACGGTTCTTACAAGTGGAGGTGGTTCTCATTTTAGCGGTCCCCTATATATATATGTGTGTGGGGGGGGGGGGGGACATAATACAACATAAATTTTATAATAATAATACAATGTTAATATTCATATTTTAATATTAATATTTTAAATAAATGCAATTCAGATATGATACTTTGTAAATATCATGATATAAATATTTAAATAATATGTATTATACCTAAATGATTTTATATCATTTAAATTCTCAGAATATGTACCTCCTATTGTATCTTACAATATGTTAGAAGAATATATTCATAATATAATATTCATTTCTGTATTCACATATTTATGTGAATACAATTCAAAATAAATTATAATAATATTATGATATTGGCATTAATATCTTAAATATAAGATAATACCCTTAGATGATATTGGCATTAATATCTTAAATATAAGATAATACCCTTAGGTATGATATCACTAAAATATCATAATATAAAATATTATTAATAAAAGCTGTATATTTTATGATTTATGATATAATTCAAGGATTTTACTCGATTTAAAAGATATGTATTTGCCAAAGTTTTGATAAGACATACAATTATATTAATTTTGTTAAAATATAATGTTTCAGCATTATTTAAATACAATAATTTAAAATACTTTGTAAATCACTTTATAATTCTTTATCGAATTATTAAATATTAAATATTATTTATCAAAATTTGATAAATTACGTAATATTCAGAAATTATGTGTATAGTCAATATTTATGATAATTAACATATTAGAAAAAAATTTGTATACACACACTCTCTAAAGAAAATTTTTAAGATATGATGTTATTATCATCATTATTATTAATGTAATACACTAAACCAAAATATTATTAAATTATGTTTTAAATTAAACTAATAATAATAATAATAATAATATTTTTGAAAAAATAAAATATTTGGCTCTTGAATAAAGGTACATTAGAGAGGATTTTATAAAACGTAATCCTTAAATTTAAGGGTTATTAGATTTTATCACCTCTAACTATTGGCTATTGGCCGCTCTCACACCCAATTATCATTTTTACGCCCGCCACCCCCAACTTAACACTTAGTGTGTTCTGTCACCACATCGTTAACTGATCACTAACTTTTGATAATGTTACTATACTTTTAGGGGTGTTCTAAGATCCATAAACCCTCCTAAGATCCCTATGACACCCCCAAAAGTATAGTAACAAGATTAAAAGTTAGTGATCAGTTAACAATGTGGTGACAGAACACACCAAGTGTCAAGTTGGGGGTGACGGACGTCAAAGTGATAGTTGGGGGTGGCAGTGGTCAATAGCCAATAGTTGGGGGTGATAAAATCCAATAACCCTAAATTTAATAATGAACACGAATTATTACAGTTCGACGATTCTAAAATTTAAACACATACGTATACAACAGAAAATGCAAAATATTTTATAAAACAGTATTTATGAAACCAGAATATGTACAACAACTTGATACTGTGAAATTAAATGATTTTAATACATAATACCTATGTATCAACAGGAAATAACTTAAAACTTATTTGTAAGTCAAAGGTATGTATATTTTATATATACGACTTGTATCAATATTATAAATAATATTTCATCCATGAAGTAAAATATGTATAAAAATATTTAGTACAATACGGTTTAAAATATATATACATATATTTTTAAAGGAAATACTTTTTACTAATTGATAAGTTCGATTCATTTCTTAAATTATATTTTAGTCATATGTATATATATTATGATATAAGAATAATACTTCATTCTTAATATTTCTTAATATATTAAGGATCGAATTTAGAAACACCAGACTTTGTATTTTCTATTACAAATCTTAAATAAATAGATATAATAAATTAAGAATTTGAATTAAATTATAAATATGTTATAACCAAAATTTAGTCAACCTGTCAAGATTAAATTGCTCTAAAAAGAATCCAGAAAATTATATCTCTACAAAATTTATTCCTTTTGATGAATTCCCTTTTTATTCTAAAATATTATCGTCAATAAATTTAATAAAAATTTATTCGGTTAATACCAAAGAATAAGCAAAGTTATGAGAATAAACAGGATAGCTAATACAATTAATTATGTAACTGGATTTTTATAAATTGATATTATAAAGGAAATTTTTAAAACTTTATATTTATACATATGTATATACAAGACACAATTTTCTTGATAATATATACAATATAAGAATCAAATGTCCTCTGTAGAAGGACAAGCTTTTATATAGCAGAAGAAACAACCCTACATGTTTACTTAAGATCTACTTTGATACCCAACTTTAATTCAAAGGATACCTTAAGGATAATTGTATTAGCACCACCTCTTGAAAAACAATAAATGGGTCAATGACGGAAAATCTCAGAATTTCATATAAAGCTTTTATCTTTATTTTTGAATACCTATCCAGCCATAAGCCATGAAAATATAATTAAATTAAGGCGATATAAAAGCTATTACACCAAAGGAAGAAACAACACATATAAGATGTACATTTTCCTTATAATTTGATAAGATACATAGTAAAAGAAAATGTTAAGATATAACATGTATATGTTACCTTAATTATCATCGTATAATACTAATAGCTATGATTATAATAATGCTAAACAAAATATGCCTGTATAATTGCCTAGTTCTATGATAATTATATCTGAACATATTTGTAATTCAGATGTCAAAGGAAATAGCATGTGATCAAGAAATTCAGGCTAATAATGAAAACTCTTTGGATAGAAATACCATAGAAAATATAATAGCTCAAGGAATATCAAATGCCATACCTTCGATCATTGAAGCTATTAAGATTTCTATGCCTATAAACGAAGATCGTACTATACACTGTAGGCATACTCACCATTTCAAACCTAACCCTAGTTCCAAGGGAAGTCATGATATTCGTATCAAAACTTCACCTTCCAAACGAAAGAAAACCACAACCTATGGATACTCCTATAAGGAATTCCCTTCCGACGAATCATGCAAGGATAAAGAAATGAAACCAGCAATCATGCAACCTACCTGCGACAACCGTAACAGGAAGAACGCAAGAAAACGCCATTCTAAGAAGACACTTCGCTGTAGATTCTGCAAGAAGGCTGGACATGCAGAAGAAGAATGTAGAAGGAAAACTAATGTGTGTTACAAATGCGGAGACCCAGGGCACATTCGTCCCTACTGCCCGAAACTATCTAAGACACCCGAAAATGAGGATCGAAACCCCGATAAAGCTAAGGAGAACGCATAGATGTTTACAACATCGGAGGCAACAACAACTTTTAAAATAAACACCTTTATGTTTTGTCTGCACTTAAGTATTAGTTGACTTTTGATTCCAATCAAAGCTTCATCAATAAAAGGTCTTTGTTTTTCTTTTCTAGGGCCAACTCTCATTCGTCCCTTCTCTTGATAAATTCTTATGTCATACCATGCATTGCTTGCCATACATGTGAAGTTACTTCAAAAGATCATCTACTCATGAGTTTTAATAAATATTTTCGCTGTACTCATTTTGCTAAATTTCCCTCTCTAATTTTAAAATGCTGACTTTTGATAATTGAGTCAACCGATTTCTTGGGAAAACTCATCTTCTTTTCAGAGTTATTAAATTTTCATTAAAACCATTTCTTGCCAATACATATATCCATTGTTGGAATATGTCCAAACCAAGCCCAATTGTTTGAACTTGTTCACAATACACATTCAAAATTCTGTATGATGAGTTGAGATCACCATATTCAAGGTAATCTCATTGTCTGAATTTCGATGTATTATTTGTTAAAACACGACACCTTGCGGTGGCGATTTCTTTGAAACTTGGACCCATTTTATTTTCATACCTGAGGTACGAATTTATTTATTGATTCATTATCCTAAATCAGTCTTAATACAATTTTGTGTAAGATAAAAGTACCTAAATTCTTATTCCAAGCGTACCTCCAACATTTCTTTCATCTTTGAACTTATCCTACGATATCCAAACCTTTCTTCATTTGAATATCCTATCTTTTGAAATATCCAAATTCGTTTCATTGAAACTTTCAGTTAATTTCGAAAACGGTGAATTCATTCAGTCACCATAATCATTGAATTCTTTCAGTCACTACAACACCTTGCGGTGTCTGTATAAAATTGTAGCCTGTGCTAATAATAAACCCTAATCCTACGTTATTCATTTGACTCATCATTCAAGTAGTCTTGATACAATTATGTATTAAGACCATAATACACTAAATTCTATTGTAATATCTAGTGTATCCTTGCTATTTAAATAAACGTTATTGATCTATGGGTTGATTATTGACAAATCATTTTTCATACTTCTATCTTCAATTGAGATTATTGATTCAGAGTTCTTAGTAAAGTTCTCTTTTGGCATTAAATCCTATCGTCCCTAAAAGTCGTTTACATTCAATTCATATGTCTCTATTGATTTTATGAAACGTAATCGTATAACGTTCAGTTAATAATTCCTGAAACTAACCAATGTTTCTCATTTCTTCTGTGTCCTTAGCAAAATCTTACTAAGGAATCATCTGCTAAGCATTTTTGTAAAATTCTCATATATACATCATTTTTGTCAGTTGTAACTAATAAGCTACGGGTCCTATTCGTTTAATAAATGGTTCAACATACCAGGAACTTGATTCTCTCTTTGAAGACCCTGACTAGAGAAACTTTTTAACAATACCTTATCTCCCACTTAGGTTTTCATTTATTATCTACATAACTCTTTTGATAATTGCTTTAACTTTGAATTATCTTGAGACCAGATAAGTTGCTTCTCGCTAATTTCTGCCCAATAGACGGAGATTCGAAACTACCATCCATTGAATGCTTCCCGAAGACGTTTTGATACCGTTTTACTAGCATGATATAACTTCGATAAAATATCACAACCTAAATCTCGAGGACGAGATTTAAAACAAGGTGGGGAGGATATAACAACCCTCCAAAAATATTTCCAACACCCCTAATATATTTAGAATATCCCTATACGTCCTAAAGTACACCCCGTATACGTAAAATAGGCCCAAAATACCTTTATATAATTAAAAATCAAATAAAAACAATAAATTAAGTCTGTCGCGGGGCGCGACAGACTGCTCCTAAGTCTACGCGGGCTGTGACCGAGCAACTGACGGCGAAAGCACAGCCCGCCACGTGGCAGGACACGCGTCAACATCTCCGGTGACTCAGCAACCCTATCACCGCCTTTTAGGCCCTCGCGGGCCGCGAAGCCTTCTGCTGGAGTCTACGCGGGGCGCGACAAAGTGTCGATCAGACACTATAAATAAGGGGCATCGGCCTCAGTTCACAATCGCTCATTCCTTTCTTTCTCTCTCGAATTTTATTATAGTATAAGTAATTCTCGAGCATAATACCCCCTAAATAACGAAGCTCTGCCTCGTTGTAAGTAGTATAACCCCGGTTACGTATTAGATACGCTGCCCGATTGATCCAGGGTTCCGTAACGGCTGTCGAGGTTCTGCCTGACGTAGTCGTTGGAATACCGTCTCGGGGAGGGTATTACTAATGTAAATTGGGTTATTATACTAACGCGTGTGCATTGTTTAATTAATAGATTATAACCAGGAAGTCACAAGGAAAATACCAAAAATAGCAATGTGAGTAATCCTTCTTTTTGTGTAAACCTTTTTGTGAGTAATCTCCTTTTTACAAATTGTTTTTACAAAACCTCACTTAATTAATATTATATTAAACAGTTATTGAGTATTTGTAAGGATACAATTATCGTTGGTATATTTGGGGTTTTGTATACAAAATTTGTTATTGCCTTGCGAGGAGTAACATGACCATAAGTCGAGACGACAGTACCGTGGGTGGTAATTGATATGACTTGGAAACAAATGTAATTTCGTGAACGCCCTCAATGTTGTAGACTGATAAAACCTGTTTTGATTAAACTGGGATTCACTCACCAGTATTTCTTGCTGATAAAATGTTTTAAACACGTGTTTCAGGTAACTTAGTGTGAAGCCAATAAAAGCCAGCTGGAGAGCACTGAAGGCTTAGAAAAGTGGCAATAAAAGTTACCTAATTAAAAAGGAGAATTGTTTTCAATAATTGGGGTTATTGTTATTCCCTCTAAATGTATCAAAATGAGAAATCGGGTTTTGTCACACTTATAAATATATTATCAGAGAAACTGGGGTTTTATCCCATTTCTTTAATTTAAATATTTTTGGTGTTTAACTCTGATAAAATATTCCCTAACTACGGTCCTGATGAAATTTTCCGCTGCCAAATTGATAAACACGGATACCACTGAAACTGGCTCACGGCCGCCCATTCCCGGGACAGGGGTCGGGGGTTGTGACATATTATATAGCTAATATTAATAAGTATGAATGAAAAACCTGGAAGTAATTATATAACACCTATTTTTCTTTGAAATAAGCGATTGTACAGACTGTGAAACCGCCTGTGTGATCTGCAGAAATAAGAGTGATACGAACATTATGGTTGACCATT
>JARYGA010056361.1:0-39740 GCA_030545235.1 Helianthus tuberosus
AATATTTTGGAGGGTTGTTATATCCTCCCCACCTTGTTTTAGAACTCGACCTCGAGGTCTACTGGAACAGGTGTGGGTATTTCCTTTGCATTTCTGATTCAAGCTCCCATGTGTATTCTGGTCCTCTTTTGGAGTCCCACTTACTTTGACCAGAACTAATCTTTTGTGCTTGAGGTTCTTGACTTTCCTGTCTTCAATCTGTAGAGGTCTTTCTACAAACTTGAGTTGTTCATTTACCTCTATATCCTTAAGAGGCACTACAAGTGATTCATCAGCTAAGCATTTCTTGAGATTAGATACATGAAATACATCATGTATCCCGGCCATTTCCTCTGGTAGTTGTAGCTGATAGGCTACAGGTCCTATTCTTCTAATAATCTTGAAAGGTCCAACATACCTGGGACTTAGCTTTCCCCTTTTTATGAATCTTACTACTCCTTTCCAAGGAGAGACTTTTAATAATACCTTATCTTCTACTTGAAATTCTAATGGCTTGCGTCTGTTATCTGCATAACTCTTTTGTCGATCACGTGCTGCTTTCAGGCGTTCCTTGACTTGAATGATCTTGTCTGTTGTTTCTTGTACTATCTTAGGTCCAGATAGTTGCTTTTCTCCAATTTCTGCCCAACAGACTAGGGTTCGGCACTTTCGTCCATAAAGTGCTCCGAAATCAATTACACAAGCTCTAAGCATGTCTTCCATTGTCTGAATCGTCCTTTCGCTTTGTCCATCCGTTTGCGGATGATAAGCTGTACTTAGATTTAACTTGGTTCCCATTGCTTTTTGGAAACTTGTCCAAAAATGAGAGGTAAAACGGCTATCTCTGTCAGAGACAATTGATAAAGGAATACCATGTAATGAAACTATTTCATTTACATATAATTTAGCTAACTGTTCCATACTGAAAGTTTCCTTCATTGGTAGGAAATGAGCTGACTTGGTTAGCCTATCTACAATCACCCAGATTGTATCATTACCTTTCTTTGTTTTGGGTAATTTGGTAACAAAATCCATTGTTATCAATTCCCATTTCCACACGGGCATTTCTAACTGTTGCAGCAATCCTGAGGGTTTCTGATGTTTTGACTTGTGAACAGGTTAAACACTTAGAAACATAAGCTGCTATATCCTTCTTCATCCCTATCCACCAGAAATTCTTTCTTAAGTCCTGATACATTTTATCACTTCCAGGATGCATCGTATACTTAGACTTATGGGCTTCTTCTAATATACTGTGGCGTAGGTTTCCTAATTTAGGTATCCACATTCTCTTCTTATGGAATCTCCAAATTCCATCCGTTCCTTGTTCTAATTCTTTAATCATTCCTTTTAACTTTTCAGTATCATCCTTGATTACTGATTCTTGTGCTTTTCTAATCTGCTCGTTTAAATCTATTTGTAGATTTAATTTAAGTGAACGTACCCTTTTTGACTTTTCGTGATACTTTCGACTTAAAGCATCAGCCACTACATTTGCCTTTCCTGCATGATACTGGATATTACAATCATAATCACTAAGTATTTCCATCCAGCGTCTTTGCCTCATATTCAATTCCTTTTGCCCAAAGACATAACTTAAACTCTTATGATCTGTGAAAATGGTAAACTTACTACCGTAGAGATAATGTCTCCAAATTTTCAGGGCAAAAATAATAGCTCCTAACTCTAAATCATGGGTTGAATAATTCTCTTCATGATTCTTAAGTTGTCTAGATGCGTATGCTATAACCTTTTGACGTTGCATCAACACACATCCATAGCCTAACTTAGAAGCGTCACAATAGATTACAAAGTCTTCAGTTCCTTCTGGTAACGCTAGTATGGGTGCATGGGTCAGTCTTTGCTTAAGAATTCTAAAGGCTTCTTCTTGCTTTGGTCCCCATTAAAATTTAATAGATTTACAGGTTAACTTAGTTAAAGGAATGGCTATTCTAGAAAAATCTTGAATAAATCTTCTATAATAACCGGCCAGGCCTAATAAACTTCTAACCTCAGTTGGTGACTAGGGGTCTTCCATTTAATAATTGCCTCAATCTTGATGGGATCTACATGAATTCCTTCATGATTGACTAGG
The DNA here is from genome assembly GCA_030545235.1 of Helianthus tuberosus. Classification (NCBI taxonomy): domain Eukaryota; kingdom Viridiplantae; phylum Streptophyta; class Magnoliopsida; order Asterales; family Asteraceae; genus Helianthus; species Helianthus tuberosus. Next base: position 2,075 of record JARYGA010056361.1, read on the forward strand.
TGTCCAAGAAACTGAACTTGTTCTAACCAAAACTCGCACTTTGAAAACTTAGCATAAAGCTTTTCCTTTCTTAATAAACTTAGAAGTGCGTGCAAATGCTTTGCATGTTCTTCTTTACTCTTAGAGTAAATGAGAATATCATCTATAAAAACAATTATGAATTTATCCAAATATGGCTTACATATTCGGTTCATCATGTCCATAAATGCAGCTGGGGCATTGGTTAAACCAAATGGCATGACAGTAAATTCATAATGGCCATACCTTGTTCTGAAGGCAGTTTTAGGAATGTCCTCTTCCTATACCTTTAATTGATGATATCCTGACCTTAAATTGATTTTTGAGAAAAATCGTGCTCCTTGCAATTGATCAAACAGATCATCTATTCTTGGTAATGGATACCGATTATTAATCGTGACCTTGTTCAATTCACGGTAATCAATGCACATACGCATTGATCCGTCCTTCTTTTTAACGAATAAGATTGGCGCTCCCCAAGGTGATAAACTTGGCTGTATGAATCATTTCTCCAACAATTCGTCTAATTGTTTCTTCAGTTCTTGCATTTCTGCAGGTGCCAAACGGTAAGGTGCTTTGGCAATCGGTGCTGTCCCTGGTATCAAGTGAATTCTGAATTCAACTTCCCTGTCAGGCGGTAGTCCTGGTAATTCTTCAGGAAATACATCTGAAAACTGAGGTACTACTGGAATATCCTTTAGTTCTTTTCCTTTATTGTTAGTGATTATAGAAATCAAATACACAAATGATCATTTTCTTATATAACTTGCGGTTTTCATCACAGAGATGAATTTTGTGGATCTAGATGGTTTATCTCCTTTAATTGTGATCTTTTCACCTTTTAGTGAATTTACTTGGATTGACTTTTGATCACATAAAATACTGGCTTTATTGGTTATGAACAATCCATTCCTAATACAACATCAAATCCTGCCAGATTCATTAGGTAAAGGTTTGCAATAAACTTATGGTTTAAAATTTCTATTCTTGCTTCCTGCAAGATTTCAGAAATCCTAATGTTTTCCCCATTTGTTGTCTCTACTAGACATTCTTGTGGGAGTTTAGTTAATGGTTGATTCAGAAATTTGCAAAATGAAGTATTAATGAAACTTTGGTTTGCACCAGAGTCAAATAATACTTTAGCAGAAACATCATTAACTAAAAACGTACAGGCTATCACGTCCAGAATCATCTTGGCTTCATCTGCTGTCAGAACAAATGCTCTAGCATTTTTAGTAGTCTTGTTGTTCGCGGATGGAGTTAGTTTCGGGCAGTTTGGCTTGATGTGACCTTTTTCTCCACAGTTGAAGCACATTCCATTACTGAGTTTCTTCCTACAATCTTCTTCCTTGTGTCCAGATATTTTACAGAAGTTGCAGTATATGGAGCACCTTCCAGAATGCTTCCTTTTGCAGTACTTGCAATAAGGTGCAGAGGTAGAACCTACATTTTTCCCACGGTTATAGCGAAATTCTTAGGTAAGCTTCTGGGTTAAGTTCCTCCTCTGGTCTTCTTCTTGTGTACGGACTAATTCATCAGTCAAGGTATTTGCTAGTTCTACAGCTTCTTCTATAGTTTGGGGTCTAGTTGCCTTGACTACATGCCTAATCTCACCAATCAATCCCCATATGTAACGGGAGATTAATACTGGTTCAGGTGATGCAAGGGTTGGCACTATTCTAGCATATTCAAAGAATAACTTAGTGTACCCCTTACTATCCACTCCATTCATCCTAAGGTTTAGAAATTTATTTGCTATCTGTTCTTTTTCATTGGGAGGGCAGAATTTCCTTTCCACCTTATCCTTAAATTCCTCCCATTCCATATTGTAAGTTCTATCACTTCCCCTTGACTGGAGGATAGTGTTCCACCATTCTAGTGCTGAATTCTTAAACAGACTAGAAGCAAATAGTATCTTGTCTTCTTCCGCACACTTTCTTATTCTTAAGACTGCCTCAGTCTTTTCTATCCAGCGTAAGGCTGCAATGGCCCCTTCATTGCCCGAGAATTCCATTGGTTTACAAGACCAGAATTCTTTATAAGAACAACCATAAGGCATGGTCCTTCTTCTTTTGGGAATGGGTACTTGAAGTATAGGTCCATTGTTCACGCTGTGTTCAGGTTCAGTTGGTCGCTTACTGCTATGTTTACTTTTATTATCAGCTTCCCTAACATTTTGGATAATAAATGACATTGCATCTATAATCCCTTGTGCTACTATGTGTTGGATTGCACTGTTATCCACTTGATTTCCATTGATATCATTGTTTGGGTTTTCGTTATTCAGATTATCGTCATTCTGGTTTTCTGGGTTATTATCCAGATTCTCATGATTCACTTGGTCAGCCATCTGAATTTTAAACATTCACCATGTATTAATATCACAAAATAATATCTTAATACGATCAATCACATGACACATATTTTGATCAAAAGCGTCGATCATTGCGACTTACTCTTTCTTATATTAGGCATCTAATACACACTGGAACTGGAAATTTAAAATTACAATACCAACTGAAATTAAAGTTACACTACTAGTAGTAGGCATCCGTAGTTTTGTTTTTCATACACATACACACATATTATATTATATTATTATTATTATTACCATCTCTACCATCACATTCACGGATATGGATTCATCCAGAAATCCATATTGCGCTCGTCGTATTTCCAGACGAGGCGCTCTCCCACCTGTCTCATCCTTTCACTATTTTCTAAGATTTCCTCACCAAATGTCCTGAGTTCTTGTACATTTTCTGTACTCATTGGGGGTGCAGGTTCTAGGACTGGGTTTGGAATCTGGGGTGCGGGTTCCTGGTATGGAGGTGTAGGTGCCTGAAATGGGTAAGGATTCTCTAAAATCTCCCTAATGTATATATCGTTATCGTAATATGGATCTAGAGGGTCCAAACCTGGGTAGGCTCCTAAGTTTGGCATGGGCATATCTTCGTGTATCGGGTAACGTTGCACATAATCCCTATTGTCGTCCCACCATGGGTCGTAATTTGGGTCTAAGGGATTTGGTGCTGGTACCCTAGGTATCTCCTCCGGGTTGAAATCGTGCATTTCTACTTGATTTTCAGGGTTTTCTATTTCCATGGGCTGGTCGGGTAATGGTAGTGGTTGGGGTGCTATTATTTGCTCCAGGTTAGGGTCAGCTGCAGTGGTTGCTAGGATATGGAAATTAGCTAAACTCCTATTTATCATGTCCTGGGCATGGGCATCGGTTTCTCTTTTGGCTGCTGCTAGTGCTCTCTGGTCTTGTAACTTTTTCATTCTCTTCCTACGCTCATGTGCTCCCTTACTGAACCATCCTCTCTTTTTCTGAGGGAATGGCTCTTCAGACTGAGCCTTAAATACGAATATCCCTTCTTCATCATCAGCAGAATACCCTGAGAGGGCAGGCTGTGAAGAGGTGCCTTCGCTCTTAGGTGAGCTGGACAATTGACGATACGCGTCAGATGGTCCTTGATCACTCATACTGTAAACTAACAGATAGTCAAATAACACATAACAATAAAATACAGTTATGCACGTATTTCCATAATTTATTTCCTAACACTTTAAATAATATCTTGGTGTCAGCAGAACACTTCTGTGGCTGAATCAGTGGCTTAGCTCTGATACCACCTTCTGTCGCAACCCCCGATCCCTATATCCCGGGAACGGGCGGACGCGAGCTAAGTTTTGGTGGTATCCGTATGTTTAATCATTTTGGCAGCGGAATTTTCATCAGGACTGTAGTTAGGAAATATGTTATCAGAGTAAAAACCACCATATTTCATAATATTACACACATGGGTAAACCCAAGTTTCTTATTACAACATGTTTATAGGGATAAACCCTATTTTATTTAATAAAACATCTTCTTTTATTTAGGTAACTTTTATAGCCACTTTATCCAAGCCTTCAGTGCTGTCCAGCTGGCTTCTAGTTGGCTCTCACATTTTGTTACCTGAAACGCGTTTAAAATATTTTGTCAGTGGGAAATACTAGTGAGTGAATCCCAATTTAATCAAGAAGAGTTTTATTAATTAACACAGTATTGAGAGCAATCACATTGTTTATATCTACACAATTTACTCATTCAGTATTGTCAATCCCTGACTGGTGGGTCATATTACTCATTGGCTAACTCTTTGTCCAATGGTAACGGCTAACTCAATCACTTCTAATCGCATGGAAAATATTTAAGGTTTTGTAAAACAGTTCACAAAAAGGTTTACAAAAAGAGGATAAACTCACATTGCTGTCTTAGGTTTTCCGTAAGGGTTTCCTGGTGATTATCTATAATTTACACAAATGTATACGCGTTAGTATAATAACCCATTTTAACATTAGTAATACCCTCCCCGAGACGGCATTCCAACGACTACGTCGGGCAGAACCACGACAGCCGTTACGGAACCCTAGATTAATCGGGCAGCGTATCTAATACGTATCCAGGGGTTATGATACTTACAACGGAGCAGAACTTCGTTATTAGGGGGATATAATACCCGAGTATTATAACTATCTATCAGAAATTCGTTGAGAGAGAAAGAAAATGAACGAGTTTTGCTGAAGGCCCGATGCCTTCTTATATAGGGCTGAAATCTGGTTCCCTCGCGGCCCGCGTAAAGGTAAGCATAAGCTTACGCGGCCCGCGTCGTAGGGGGGTCTACGCATAGGTGATCCGGGTCACGAACTAGGTTCAACACGTGTTGACACGTGTCACCACAGGGTGAGGCCTCGTTTGTTGCCCACTCGCGGCCCGCGTAGGTAGTAGCCAAAGGCTACGCGCCCCGCGACAGATTATAAAATTTTGTTTTTATTTTATTTTTAATGATATATCATAATTTGGACTCGGTTTTCACATACGGGGTGTATTTCAAGACATATAGGGGTATTTTAAAATATATTAGGGTGTCAGAAAATATTTTGGAGGGTTGTTATGGAAGGCCATCGGGTCACAGGCTTTGAAGTGTTTGTAGAGCAAAGTAGATTGCGGCGCTTCTGTCTTGACATCTCCCGAGGTTCGAGAATTGCTGAGAGATTGAACCTGAGCGACAATTTGAGGGATCACTTTAGCCACTTCCCTGGCCACAAGCGATGCAATCCTCTTTTCGACGCTTAGTCTGGTTCTTCTCTTGGCAGTTCGTCTCGAAGCGGACTCGTTTGAAGACATCTGGACAGAGAGAGATTTGGAGTGAGATTCGATCATAATGATTTTGAGTTCTGCGATGCGATGCGATTTGAGCGCGTTTGAAGCATGTTGTAGGTAGTATAGTATTCACATAGGAAACACAAAATCCCTAAGTTCTCACGTATGACACATAAGCGTTTTCGTTTGTATATACGTATATGGTTGTGACGTTCACTCACATGGTTGTATGGATAGCGCGAGGACGCGATGAAAAGAGAGGGCTGAGTTGTTAGACTTTTGTTTTGTTGCGAACATTTGATTTTCGTTTTAGATTGCGATAGCTGTGCGAGTTGTGCATTTGTAAAGCGGGGAATGAAAATCGATAAATTGAGGAATCGTTAAAGCGTAAAATTAAAACACGTAAGCATAAAACACGTAAGCGTAAATAAGTTTAACAAGCGTAAAATCGGCGAATCGTAGACTAGAAAAATTAGATAGAATGCCCTGGGCATCTAGGCGTTGACCACCCAAAGTAATCTAACTATATCAAGCGAGTTCGTGCACGCGCGTTAACCTAGTAGACTATGCTTCCACTGGGATGCAGCTCATGGCATTCGTGTCACACCCCGATATTTCCACATATTACCGGTGGGCCCGGTGGGGAGTATCGTGACGTAGTTGATATCATCATAGTCAAACATCACAATTTTAAATGCACAGCGGAAGCAAAAGATAGATTTATTTCAACTGAATAAATTGTAATATTAAGTATCACAACATAGTTGAAACAGATCCACAGGCGGATCGAATAAAAAGGAAACTTTGTTCAACAGACTTTAACATCTAGAGCTTGCGAAACTTGATTAATGATGCCAGGAGTAGCCAGCCTATTTCGTCTAGTACCTGCACTTAGCCTTTTTGGAAAATACGTCAGTTTACACTGGTAAATACAATTAACTGAATCATTTTGAAAATGTTTTAGAAAATTGATTTGAATGCACATGGCACAAAAATTCTTTTATAACTTGGGACAATTAATTAAAATAAACATGTATACAGTTTTACTTATTTGTCGTTCGACAGGGCCGGTTTGTAGGGCCGGACAAGATTAACTGACACACCACAGGTATAATGCCCACAAGGTTGATTCCTTTATGTGGATTACCAATTTTTACATAATGCAACTGTCAGGTGTACGCCTACACCCCGTGCTTAGGTCGTGGCCATTTCTTTGAATGATGCCAAGGATATCCGGGACATGGTCATTTAACCCCCAAAGGCCATACACCAAATAATACAGATTAAACGAGATATGTAAATGCATTAATCACAATCCGATTTAAATGACTACATACCCGACCAAGCGGTATTATTATAATACCGTATCCCAAGCCCGTATAGGGAAAATAAGTTAAGAGTATTTACCTGAGCAAAGTATAAATCAAAAACAGTAAGTGCACGTAGCTTTTACCAGGCTCCTAATCTAGAACGAAGGTTTTTAATAACCTATTAGAATCCTAACGGGTCTTTAATTAAGCCTAAACTTAGACCGGTTAGTTTTTAAAAGAGGATACGGTCCAAAAACGCATGATTAAGCGAAGACCGGATTAGAATGTGGTTTAGACCCGACAAGCTTGGATACTTGTTTATTATGGGTAAACTAAACACATTCTGGATTTTGAGATGAAAATGATATGGTTTGACCCGTTTCGGCTAATATATGCAAACTAGTTACATAAGCCGATCCGAACGCGAAAAGTGCGTAACGGGTAACCAAATGAGTCATATACAGGTTTCCTAAGTTAATATGCCTTTAATATGTTGTGACATCAGTAGGATATCTTCTATTATGCCCAAAACGGATTTAAACTCAAATTACGCCCCGTAGGGGTATTTTGGTCATTTAAAAGGTTATAAAAGAGTTTAAATGTTAATCTAAGTTACAGGTCTGATATAATCAGTAAAAATATTTATTTTTATAAGTCATAACAGTAGGGTATTGTAAATATGTGAAATTTATCTTTTATAACTAAACTATGCACCGTAGGGGCATTTTGGTAATTTCACTTAAGCCTAAAAGGTCAAAACTGGAAATCTGAGTTTAAAACTATTGCTTACTGTTAAAGTATATAAATTTACTAAAAATATAAGTAGGTATTAAGTCTTATATGTTTAAAATAGTTTTGATACATACTATGCACTTAAAACGCGTAAAAAGGGGCTTTTAAGAGATTTCCGGGTTTTATAAGAAAAGTTGATATTTTTATTATTTAGGAAGGCTTAAAATAAGTTATTTATCATATAAAATTAGTAGCAAAAGGTTTGGGGTCAAAAGGATTTGTAAAACTCATTTTATAAGCCAAAAGGGCAAAACCAGCAATTACCGAATCAAGCTTAGAACCCTATGTTATGTCCAGCCTAAAAATAAATAAAAATCTTCAAAAATCCCAAAATATTATTTTACATCAGTGGGTAAAAAGTTTGGTATCAAAAATTGGGTTTAGATAGGCTATACGCTAGTTATGCCGTTTAATTAATAAAAAGCTTTTCATTTACGCTAATGAGCATAACTCCTAATCTAGACCTCAAACTGATGTCAAATTTTAGGGACAAGTCTATAAATCAGTAACTAAGGTTTCTATTCTTTTAAATTTTCAAAAATCATGTTTTAAAGTCAAAAGGGCATAATAGTCAACATTTAAGCATTTAACGGACACATGCATATGAATCGGATAACTAATGAACCAAGTTGTATAATCATAGAGGGTTATACTAACATGTAACCTGGTCCTAATAAAGCTCTAAGGCATTTTTAAACTATGCTCTAATGGGTCAGAACTGAAAGTCAAAGCAAAAGTCTTCTTTTGCGATTTTCGGTTCCGAACCGAGCTTAAACTGAAAATTGCCGGGTTGAACATGTTTAGACATGTTCTTACATTAATTACCAAGTTATATTAATGATAAAACAGGTTGCATGGATTCTACATTGCTAATTATGCATTAATGCCAAAATAAGCTTTCTGTTGACTTTTTATAATTAGCTTTGATCCGACAATTGACCTAGTTAGAGTGGGAATCAGAGGGTGCCCTTTTAAGGGTTTATTGCCCACATAATTACCAACTCATAGGTACTTTCAAATTGAAATTTGACTGGACAAATTGTGAATAATCACGAAGTCAAACCTTAATTATGACAGTTTGACTTTAGACTAATAAACTAGGCAAAACTGGTTTAAGAAAGGTTAATGACACTTACCAAGGTCCTATGCACGACTAATGATCACTAGGAAGGGGTCTTGAGCTCCAGGAACCTCCAGAAAAAGAGTTGTGAAGTTTTCAAGTGAATGATCAAAATGATGCAACTTTGGGTTTCTTATATAGTGAATTTGATGCACCAAGATCATGACAAATAAGTCTATGGGATGATTCCTGATCATCCCAAGTGTCCCTAGGCCCTTCTAAACCATCAAACAAGCCCCTGGTATCAAAAACAAGCTCCATAAGTCGGTTAAACTTGCAAAACCGACATCTATGCAGTTTTTCTGATGCTGGCATGCTCAGGCGGCCCGCGTAAGGATCCATAGGGACCTTACGCGGCCGGTATGGTGTTGGGGTCAGGTTACACAAGTTTCATTTATTACATTTTGGCCCCTGATCCTTTTCAAACGTGGTTTTAACTTCCTTTCTTGCATTTTCAACCCTCTAAATTGACTTTTAAGGGCTCCATTACATAATCAAACACCGTTAAGTCCTTGGTTAACTTTGTGATCTCCCGTAAGGCCCTAGATTTCAACGTTGACGCTTTTAACCCCTCGTATACGAATATTGTCATAACTTTCTCATACTTTATCGAAACCTTGTGAAATTTTTATCACGTATTCTAGTGAGCATAATTAATCGTTACAAAGCTTCAGGTTTGCTAAAGGTCACTCAGAGGTATACTTTAAACATGTTGACACATTTAACCCCTGTAGTTTGTAATCTCTCACTTTCTTTCACAATTAGCTTCGTATGATCCATGATTCATTCGTTTAAGGGTATAAACATTGTGTAGGGTTATTTAAGGGTACATTTATCCATTGTTGACACTTTGAATCCTTTTACACACGTAGATTCTTTGTTTGTCAACTTTAGTCCTTCTAAATCAATTCCTTGCACGTTTAAAGTCCATGACACGTGCGATATATTATTGGACATGAATTTTCGAGGTGTTACATCCTCACCCCTTAAAATAAATCTCGACCTAGAGATTTACTGAAATAAATGAGGGTACTTTTCTTTCATTGTGGACTCTACATCCCACGTGTACTCAGGACCTCTGCGGGCATCCCATTTAACCTTGACAATTGGCACATGCTTCCTTCGAAGCTTCTTAACCTGTCGATCCTCGATCGACAAAGGTTTTTCCACAAATTTCAAGCTCTCATCTATGTGCACATCCGTGTGTGGCATGACTAGTGACTCATCAGCTAGACATTTCTTCAGATTGCAGATGTGGAATACATTGTGAATACCACTGAGCTCTTCAGGTAAGTTTAACTTATAAGCCACTGTTCCTACACATTCGATGATCTCGAATGGTCCTATATACCTTGGGCCTAACTTACCTTTCTTACCAAATCGCATCACTCCCTTTCAGGGGGATACTTTAAGCAAAACTTTATCACCAACCTCAAACTTTAGAGGTTTTCGCCTTTTATCGGCATAACTTTTCTGCCTATCTCTGGCAACTTTCAGGCGATCATGAATCTGGACAATCTTGTCCGTCATTTCAAGGACTATATCAGGTCCTGATAACTGAGCTTCTCCTACTTCTGCCCAACAAATAGGCGTTCTGCATTTCCTACCATATAATGCCTCAAAAGGCGCAGCCTGAATGCTTGTATGGTAGCTATTGTTATAGGAGAACTCGATCAATGGCAGGTGGTTATCCCAACTACCACCTAAGTCAATCACACATGCACGAAGCATGTCTTCCAAAGTTTTGATTGTACACTCACTCTGTTCGTCCGTCTGAGGATGGTAAGCCGTACTAAAATTTAAGCGCGTGCCCAAAGACTGTTGGAAACTTTTCCAAAAATGAGATGTGTATCTAGTATCTCTGTCAGAGATAATAGACACTGGTACGCCATGAAGGGATACAATCTTATCTACGTACAATTGGGCTAACATGTCGGAGCTATAAGTCTCCTTAATGGGTAGAAAATGTGCTGACTTAGTCAGTCTATCAACTATAACCCATATTGTATCATTTCCTTTCTTCATTTTTGGCAACTTGGTGATAAAATCCATTGTCACCATTTCCCACTTCCAGGTGGGAAGCTCAGGCTGTTGTAGCAAACCTGGCGGCTTCTGGTGTTCAGCTTTGACTTGTGCGCACGTCAAACATTTGGCTACATAGGTAGCTATAGACTTCTTCAAGCCTATCCACCAATAGTTTACCTTCAAATCCTGGTGCATCTTATCAGCTCCAGGATGAATGGAATATTTAGAACTGTGGGCTTCCTGGAGGATAACATCCCGAAGTCCTCCATAAACTGGAAACCATATTCGTCCATTTAACCTCAGGATTCCGTCCTTGCCATAGGATAACTGTTCTTCAGTTACTCCTAGCTTTTTATCCGGATAGTTAGCTTCCAATATAGCTTCCTTCTGCGCAGCTAACAATCTCTCATTCAAACTATTCTTTATTTCAATGCTCTTGGCATTGATTCTTATAGGCTTCACTCTTTCCTTCCTGCTTAAGGCATCGGTGACTACATTCGCCTTGCCAAGATGGTATCTTATCTCACAATCATAATCATTCAAAGTTTCCATCCACCGTCGCTGCCTCATGTTTAAGTCCTTCTGTTTAAACAAATGTTGAAGGCTCTTGTGATCAGAATAGATCACACACTTGGTTCCATACAAATAATGCCTCCATAGTTTTAGTGCAAATACAACGGCACCCAACTCCAAATCATGGATGGTGTAATTCTTCTCGTGCACTTTTAACTGACGTGAAACATAGGCAATGACCTTGCCTTTCTGCATAAGCACACAACCCATACCGGTGTGTGATGCATCACAATATATCACAAATTCATCAATTCCATCAGGCAACGTCAATACTGGAGCGTTGCTCAACTTCTGCTTCAGAATATCGAAAGATTCTTGCTGCTTAGGCCCCCAGTCAAACTTGCTATTCTTGTGAGTTAGTAAAGTCAGGGGTGCTGCAATTCTTGAGAAGTTTTCAATAAATCTCCTGTAGTATCCTGCCAGTCCTAGAAAGCTGCGAATCTCCGTAGGCATCTTTGGCTCTTGCCAGTTCATAATGGCTTCTATCTTAGCAGGATCCACTTGGATACCACGCTCACTAACAACATGTCCAAGAAATTGGACTTCTCGAAGCCAAAATTCACACTTTGAAAATTTGGCATAGAGCTTTTCCTGTTGAAGCAGCTTAAGAATGAAACGGAGATGCTTCTCATGGTCAGCTTGACTCTTTGAGTAAATGAGAATGTCATCGATGAAGACGATGATGAATTTATCTAGGTAAGGCTTGCAGACATGATTCTTGAGATCCATGAATGCTGCAGGTGCATTAGTGAGCCCAAAAGGCATCACCAGGAACTCGTAATGACCATAACGAGTCCTAAATGCAGTCTTGTGTACATCTTCATCTTTAACCTTCAGTTGATGATAGCCTGACCTCAAATCGATCTCAGAGAAATAACTTGCCCCTTGCAGCTGATCGAACAGATCGTCAATCCTGGGCAATGGATATCCATTCTTAATAGTGACCTTATTAAGCTCACGGTAATCGATGCATAGACGCATTGATCCATCCTTCTTCTTGACAAACAGGATTGGCGCTCCCCAAGGAGACGAGCTAGGTCTAATAAAACCTTTAGCTAGCAAATCATCTAGTTGTGTCCTCAACTCCTTCATCTCTGTTGGTGCCAACCTATAAGGCGCTCTCGCAACAGGTGCTGCTCCGGGGATGATGTCAATTCTGAATTCTACTTGCCTATCTGGTGGTAAACCAGGTAGTTCTTCAGGAAAAACTTTAGGGTACTCAGAAATGACAGGAATTTCTTCAACCTTAGGCTTCTGCTCATCAATAGTTACCTGTGCCATATAAATGACACAACCCTTCTTCAAACACCTAGATGCCTTGAGCATAGACACTTGTTCAGGCAGTCCATACTGGGTATCTCCTTGAATGGTAAGTGGCTCACCAGATGGAGTCTTGATCACCACTTGCTTCTTATTGCAGACGATTTGGGCTTGGTTATGAGATAACCAATCCATGCCTATAACTATATCAAAACTGGCTAACTTCAAAGGAAGCAAGGACAAAGGAAAAGAGTGGTTCCTAATGGATATAACACATCCATCTAACACGGTTGATACGGTTTCTATGGTTCCATCAGCTAATTCCACCTCATATTTCACACTTAGGGTTTTAACAGGTAAATTCAGCAACTTACAAAACTTATTATCTACAAATGATTTATCAGCTCTTGAATCAAATAGCACTCTTGCATAAACATCATTTATAAGGAAGGTACCTGTGATCACATTATCGTCCTGAACAGCTTCTCGTGCATCCATACGGAAGACCCTTGCATTGGTCTTCTTGGCTTCCTCAGGCTTTTTAGCGTATTTAGGGCAGTTGGTCTTAATGTGCCCTTTTTCATTGCAATTGTAGCACGTAGCATCCTTAATCTTCTTGCAGTCTACTGTTTTGTGCTCCTTAGACTTGCATAACCCACATGCAAGTGGTCCTGACTGAGACTTGGTCTCAAGTCTGCATTTTCCAAAGTGGTGTTTTTGGCAAGTCGTGCACTTTGGCTTCTCCTCTTCTCGTTGACTACACTTTCCAGACCCAAAATTCTTCTTGTGGTCCGTGTTTCCCTTAAACTTTTTCTCAGACTGTCATGAGTTGTCGTCCTCACGTTTTCTCTTACTGTCTTCCGAGTTCTTAAGCGATCTTAGCCTAACCGCATCCAAAGTAAGAGATAGAGATAGATCAGCTGCTGACCTAAAGGTAGCAGGTCTGGATGCCTTAACACTGGCCTTTATCTCTGGGGCTAAACCCCCAATGAAGCGAGCTATCCTTTTGGGTTCCGGGGTTACCAGATATGGAACCAGTCTAGACAGGGTATTGAAACTGGTGAGGTAAGCTTGACAATCTAAATTCTTTATCACCAATGATAAGAAATCTGACTCAATCCTTTCAACCTCATGCTGCGGGCAATAATTCTCTTTAATGAGAGCAACAAACTGGTCCCATGACAAATTGTAGAGTGGGATCTTCCCGGCAGCTTGAATGAGAGACTTCCACCACGCTAATGCCTCTCCCTTGAATGATTGGGATACATACTTCACTATATCCCTTTCAGCACAACCGCTGATATCAACTACTGTGTCCATCTCATCTAACCAGGTAATACAATCAATTGCCCCTTTCTCCCCAGTGAAATCCCGGGGTTTCCAGGAAACAAAGTACTTATAGGTACAGGACTTGGTACGCAGTTCATCATCGAACACTATCCTCTTTGATGGAACACTGTGTTGGTTTGAGGAATGTTGAACATCCTCTTTCTTGGGTTTAGGTTGGGTAGAGGGTGGCTTGCTGTGGGCTTCTGAATGAGTCTTAGGGACAGACTTAGAGTGGGGTACTGATGAGGTTCTACTATGCGTCCCACTAGATTCATTATACTGTCGCTCCATAGCTTTTGTAACAGCATTATCTATCAATGCTTGCAGTTCCGCACCGGTCACATGTATCTTAGTATTTTCATGGTCTTCCAATGGATGACTGTTTACTTCTTCTGACCTAGCCATGTAGCTTTAATTGCTACATAAAATCAAATAAGGACAAGGTTTATATAGAAGCTTATACAGTTTTATTGTTTTTGACAATTTATTAACCATGGTTTTTAATAACCATTTTAGTTAATTTGTTAAATATATAATTGTTCAGGATCTTTATCATAATCCTAAATTATAAGTTAATAATAGCACAAAAAGGCCTAGTCACGTAGACAAGTTTAGTTTATAAGCCCATGTTTTATGGAATCGAGGCATTAAGGTTTGAATCAAAGTTCATTACCTTTTCTTGACAGGGAGTTGTAGGCTACCACTGTCTTTAGTCTCAAAGGACGTTAATTATAGCCCGTAGGCACTTCATCTTTAAGGGATGATTATTTTAATAAGGAAAATTGGAGTAATCCAATTTAAGAATGACTTATGCGATTTTATCGAATCACATTCTGCCAAGAATGCTAGCATGTTTTCAGATGTTAGCAAGGATTTGAATCTTTTGAATAGGGTTTACCATCTTGGCCACGTCTGTAATGACATATAGACTAGGTTTTACCTTTAAGATTTTTTTTAATATTTAACGCAGAACAATCCTAAATTGAGATGTTAACAAGGATCTGAATCTAATTGAGGAACTACCATCTTGGTCCTGTCTTAAAACAACACATGAGCTAGGTCTTGTCCTTTTAGGTTTTGCCATTTTATTATAATGGTAGATCTTATAAAAGGAATGAGAGTTTTTATTTACTTCATATTTTATGCTCATGCATATAATGAAATTTTAAATTCAACATTCCACTAAAATTTTAAAAGGTACATGGTTGCCCTAAACGGGACTTCTAACTGAAATGACTTGCCCACGCAGGGGCTAAACAGAAAATAACAACGGAAACAAATAAAGGACAAAATAAAACGAATTAGGATTAGTCCTAAGTTCTTTGTCTAGACTCGAGAATCGAGGAACGTGCAACTGTGTAACTGAGATTAAACACAAAAGGCTAGTGTTTAATTCACTCAGTGTTGGCTCTGATACCAACCTGTCACACCCCGATATTTCCACATATTACCGGTGGGCCCGGTGGGGAGTATCATGACGTAGTTGATATCATCATAGTCAAACAACACAATTTTAAATGCATAGCGGAAGCCAAAGATAGATTTATTTCAACTGAATAAATTGTAATATTAAGTATCACAAAATAGTTGAAACAGATCCACAGGCGGATCGAATAAAAAGGAAACTTTGTTCAACAGACTTTAACATCTAGAGCTTGCGAAACTTGATTAATGATGCCAGGAGTAGCCAGCCTATTTCGTCTAGTACCTGCACTTAGCCTTTTTGGAAAATGCGTCAGTTTACACTGGTAAATACAATTAACTGACTCATTTTGAAAATGTTTTAGAAAATTGATTTGAATGCACATGGCACAAAAATTCTTTTATAACTTGGGACAATTATTAAAAATAATCTTGTATACAGTTTTACTTATTTGTCGTCCGTCAGGGCCGGTTTGTAGGGCCGGACAAGATTAACTGACACGCCACAGGTATAATGCCCACAAGGTTGATTCCTTTATGTGGATTACCAGTTTTTACATAATGCAACTGTCAGGTGTACGCCTACACCCCGTGCTTAGGTCGTGGCCATTTCTTTGAATGATGCCAAGGATATCCGGGACATGGTCATTTAACCCCCAAAGGCCATACACCAAATAATACAGATTAAATGAGATATGTAAATGCATTAATCACAATCCGATTTAAATGACTACATACCCGACCAAGCGGTATTATTATAATACCGTATCCCAAGCCCGTATAGGGAAAATAAGTTAAGAGTATTTACCTGAGCAAAGTATAAATCAAAAACAGCAAGTGCACGTAGCTTTTACCGGGCTCCTAATCTGGAAAAAAGGTTTTTAATAACCTATTAGAATCCTAACGGGTCTTTAATTAAGCCTAAACTTAGACCGGTTAGTTTTTAAAAGAGGATACGGTCCAAAAACGCATGATTAAGCGAAGACCGGATTAGAATGTGGTTTAGACCCGACAAGCTTGGATACTTGTTTATTATGGGTAAACTAAACACATTCTGGATTTTGAGATGAAAATGATATGGTTTGACCCGTTTCGGCTAATATATGCAAACTAGTTACATAAGCCGATCCGAACGCGAAAAGTGCGTAACGGGTAACCAAATGAGTCATATACAGGTTTCCTAAGTTAATATGCCTTAAATATGTTGTGACATCAGTAGGATATCTTCTATTATGCCCAAAACGGATTTAAACTCAAATTACGCCCCGTAGGGTATTTTGGTCATTTAAAAGGTTATAAAAGAGTTAAAATGTTAATCTAAGTTACAGGTCTGATATAATCAGTAAAAATACTTATTTTTATAAGTCATAACAGTAGGGTATTGTAAATATGTGAAATTTATCTTTTATAACTAAACTATGCACCGTAGGGGCATTTTGGTAATTTCACTTAAGCCTAAAAGGTCAAAACTGGAAATCTGAGTTTAAAACTTTTGCTTACTGTTAAAGTATATAAATTTACTAAAAATATCAGTAGGTATTAAGTCTTATAGGTTTAAAATAGTTTTGATACATACCATGCCTTTAAAACGCGTAAAAAGGCGATTTTAAGCGATTTCCGGGTTTTATAAGAAAAGTTGATATTTTTATTATTCCAGAAGGCTTAAAATAAGTTATTTATCATATAAAATCAGTAGTAAAAGGTTTGGGCTCAAAAGGATTTGTAAAACTCATTTTATAAGCCAAAAGGGCAAAACCGGCAATTACCGAATCAAGCTTAGAACCCTATGTTATCCCCAGCCTAAAAATAAATAAAAATCTTCAAAAATCCCAAAATATTATTTTACATCAGTGGGTAAAAATTTTGGAATAAAAAATTGGGTTTAGATAGGCTATACGCTAGTTATGCCGTTTAATTAATAAAAAGCTTTTCATTTACGCTAATGAGCATAACTCCTAATCTAGACCTCAAACTGATGTCAAATTTTAGGGACAAGTCTATAAATCGGTAACTAAGGTTTCTATTCTTTTACCTTTTCAAAAATCACGTTTTAAAGTCAAAAGGGCATAATAGTCAACATTTAAGCATTTAACGGAAACACGCATATGAATCGGATAACTAATGAACCAAGTTGTATAATCATAGAGGGTTATACTAACATGTAACCTGGTCCTAATAAAGCTCTAAGGCATTTCTAAACTATGCTCTAATGGGTCAGAACTGAAAGTCAAAGCAAAAGTCTACTTTTGCGATTTTCAGTTCCGAACCGAGCTTAAACTGAAAATTGCCAGGTTGAACATGTTTAGACATGTTCTTACATTAATTACCAAGTTATATTAATGATAAAACAGGTTGCATGGCTTCTACATTGCTAATTATGCATTAATGCCAAAATAAGCTTTCTGTTGACTTTTTATAATTAGCTTTGACCCGACAATTGACCTAGTTAGAGTGGGAATCAGAGGGTGCCCTTTTAAGGGTTTATTGCCCACATAATTACCAACTCATAGGTACTTTCAAATTGAAATTTGACTGGACAAATTGTGAATAATCACGAAGTCAAACCTTAACTACGACGGTTTGACTTTAGGCTAATAAACTAGGCAAAACTGAAACAAGAAAGGTTAATGACACTTACCAAGGTCCTATGCACGACTAATGATCACCAGGAAGGGGTCTTGAGCTCCAGGAACCTCCAGAAAAAGAGTTGTGAAGTTTTCAAGTGAATGATCAAAATGATGCAACTTTGGGTTTCTTATATAGTGAATTTGATGCACCAAGATCATGACAAATAAGTCTATGGGATGATTCCTGATCATCCCAAGTGTCCCTAGGCCCTTCTAAACCATCAAACAAGCCCCTGGTATCAAAAACAAGCTCCATAAGTCGGTTAAACTTGCAAAACCGACATCTATGCAGTTTTTCTGATGCTAGCATGCTCAGGCGGCCCGCGTAAGGATCCATAGGGACCTTACGCGGCCGGTATGGTGCCAGGGTCAGGTTACACAAGTTTCATTTATTACATTTTGGCCCCTGATCCTTTTCAAACGTGGTTTTAACTTCCTTTCTTGCATTTTCAACCCTCTAAATTGACTTTTAAGGGCTCCATTACATAATCAAACACCGTTAAGTCCTTGGTTAACTTTGTGATCTCCCGTAAGGCCCTAGATTTCAACGTTGACGCTTTTAACCCCTCGTATACGAATATTGTCATAACTTTCTCATACTTTATCGAAACCTTGTGAAATTTTTATCACGTATTCTAGTGAGCATAATTAATCGTTACAAAGCTTCGGGTTTGCTAAAGGTCACTCAGAGGTATACTTTAAACATGTTGACACATTTAACCCCTGTAGTTTGTAATCTCTCACTTTCTTCCACAATTAGCTTCGTATGATCCATGATTCATTCATTTAAGGGTATAAACATCGTGTAGGGTTATTTAAGGGTACATTTATCCATTGTTGACACTTTGAGTCCTTTTACACCCATAGATTCTTTGTTTGTCAACTTTAGTCCTTCTAAATCAATTCCTTGCACGTTTAAAGTCAATGACACGTGTCGATATATTATTGGACATGAATTTTCGAGGTGTTACAATTCGTCCTTTTATCCATCTCCCGGCTCGAGTCCTTGATATAGCCGAGTCTTTGGTGAGAGCTTTTGAAAACCATTTAGGGAGTGGAACGGGTCGCTAAGGTATGGGTTTCACCCCTGACTTAACAACTTTGCTCCTAGCTGGGGTTGTGCTCACCGAAATAAGTCCGGGAGTTCCACTAGATATAAATGGAGAATTCCGTCGAGATATGGATGTCACTCCTGACTCAACGAATGGCTCTCGTGCTAGAATAATGCGCTGAATGAGCGACCTATCGAGAGTTCCTGGTTTTCATACCTCATCTCGACGCGATCACTCGTTGATGTTATGTGAGTATCGTAAAACGTGTGTATTGTGTCAGCCTTAGGAAAGCCTATATAGTATTAAGCTTTAGGAAAAGCTTTCCTCGCGCTAAGCTGTAGTATGCGGTGTCCACACAAGGATGTAGTTTTAGCGAGTTCGAATGAGAGTATCAAAGTAGGCCCGTACAAACCTCACTTGGTTCGCACGAAGTCAACCTTTTTGGTACTTAGACTATAGACTAGGTCGAATTCCTAAGACACCGACCCGGACTAGGTCGTGTCTTACCTAATTCCCTATAGTTATGATTCTCATACCAATCTGTCACACCCCAACCGATGGTGGAATCATCGGGGCGCGGGACTAGGCGAATCAGATTACTCAGGAGAATCCATAACAACTATTTTGCGACGATAATTAATGCGTTCATTATCCCATACTAATAAACAATTACAATCACATAAGTCGTCACAGATTTCTTATTCTCTCGAATAATACAAATCTGACAACCTAGATTTTAGTTGAGTTTCTAGACTTCCTAGCTTGATTGAGATAGCCTGCGATTAAACCTACAACATACGTTAAAATAATGTCAATATAAAAGTATTGGCGAGTATACAGGTTTAATATGTAATAGCGTAATAGATTAAAAGTGCTGTGAATTCCTACATACATAAACGGAATACACGACATATATACTCACAAAACCGATACTACCAGCTAAGTCCTCGATGCTCGATTCGCGATGGCTAACTAGACCCCGTCGGGCGCAATAGTACTATACTAGTCATGGTGGGATGTCGCGAGTATAAGTCCTAGCACATATGTAACTAGCATTCACGTATAACTATGCACGTTGGTCATTCGCAAGTGATAAATAGTTTAAGCATTAGATGTGATTGATTCGATAGAAACGTACGTTACACCCAAAAGAGTGATAAGCAAAAAGGGTTCAAGTATATTCACAGTAGGTGTTCAGCAAGTAAACACAACTTGGTTGGGTTGATTGAGAGTGCGTCTGATTCAGCCTGATCATGGAGCGATAGCGTGAGCGATGAACTGTGCGTTAAACAGTGACGAGTAACTTAAGTGACGAATGGTTATCCGATCGGATTGACATTCGTTTGGGATGAATGTGTTGGTGTATGATGGCTTTGAAGTTTTCGTTGTAGCATTTTAAAATCAGAGAAGTATCTCTACCTTTCAGGTCGTTCGATCGAATGGTCGTTCGATCGGATAGCGATCCGTCCAGTGAGACATTTCTCAGAGAACAAGTTCACAACAGGATGGTCATTCGATTGGATGGCAATCCGATCGAATGGCCGTTCGATGGATTTGAACATGTATTGAAAATGTTGCAAAAATCTAAGTGTTGAAGACCAAGCGCAATCGATCGGACGGCAACCCGTCCAACGATCTGATCATTTTGAAACTTGAAATGTTTTGTTAAGTTTGAAAAGTTTGCGGTTTGATCGAGACGGTATGACAACGTGCTGAACAACGAAAACCCTATCAAGCCTAAGTTATCCGACCGAAGTGGGAATCACCCCAGTCCGATCAGCCCACTGTTCGTAATGGTTATTCATGTTCAACCCGTGAATCGGTTATCTCATCGATAGGAATCAGTTCTCAAACCGGCACTTCACTAGAGAATATGAGTAGAAGGCCTGAAGGAGCTCAGATTCTATCGGTTTTATGTGAAAAGTTGAGAAAAGTTTGAATCTAATTGGAAACGCGTAGATTTTGATGAAACCAGTGTTTAAATTTTGTAGAAATCCTTTGGATCTGGGTTGTTCTTAGTGGAATGAGGTCACACTTTGAGGTTCATGAGAACCCATGATGACATCATCCTAGAACAATCCAAATCCACCGATTTCGCGGTAAAAAGTGAAGATTTGTTGGTGAAAAAGATGAAGAAGTGTGTGTAGATGATGGATGTATAAGATTTGAGTTGAAACCTTACAAGAATCGCGAGAAATCGAGAGAAAAGGGGGGCTGGAAGGTGCTGGTCAAGCGAGGGCTGTCACATCAGTGAAGAACTGATGTGACAAGTGCTATTTATGGGTGAAGAGGAGAGAAGGCAATGGGGTGCAATGGATCGGATGGCACTTCGATCGGATGACCATCTGTAACACCTCGAAAATTCGTGTTCAAAGAAATAACGACATGTGTCATGTATGACAAAAAGCGTTATAAACTCGAATTTAATAAAGATGTTTGGCAGGATTTATAAGTGTCGTCATGTTAACTTTTGCACCTCTGAACGACCTCGTTATAAATCCCAAGACCCAAATTATATTTATAAACATCTAGAATGTGTTCAAGATCAGTGAATTATAGCAATGAATGATTCATAATGGAATCGGTGGACTCCTACGAAGAAAAAGCACGGTGAACCTCCTTTAACGGCACTTTCTAAATGATTCAAATGAAACATATCATAATGGTAGGGTATGTAACTGTTCAAGGCACATTTTAGAGGCCCCAAACTGACAAAATAATGTCCCAAAGTCGAACAAGTGGTTGCCCTTTCGAAATCATGAAAGAACAAGCACTTTTGGTCCCTGATGAAGGCTTGCGCACCGCAAGCACATGCCTTACGGTGCGCAAGCAGTGCCCAGCTCCAACAGAATTGTTTGTTTGCTGTTTAAATGCGAAACTTGACCTTTTATCCAATTTTCCTCAGTTCCCTTGGCCCCTAAACAATCCCTAAACATCTAGGGACACTTGTAAATAACTTGTGGTAAATAGTAGACTTATTTGTCAACACTTTGTGGTGTCTTGGTTCACTATATAAGCCCACAAGTGCAACATTTGATCATTCATTCCTCAAACTCATTTCTGATCAATTGTGGAACTTTCAAGCAGACCCCAAGCCTTCCTAATCATCCATTAGACGCGTGTAAGTATGCTTAACCTTCTCTAATTATGTCATGCTTAGTATTTAGCTTAAAAGTCAAACCGTCGTAGATAACGGTTGACTTCGAGATTAATTATAAATGGCTCAGTCGTATCTCGAATTAAAAGTACCTTTAAGTAGGTAATTATATGGGTAATAAACCCCTAAAAGGGCACTCACTGATTCCCATCCTAACTAGGTCAATTGTCGAGTCAAAGATGTCTTGAAAAAGTCAACAGAACCATTTAACGCGTAATTAGCGATATAGAAGGCGTGTAACCTGTTTTATCATCCATATAACTTGGTAATAAGTGTACGGACATGTCTAAACACGTTCGACTCGACAACTTTCAGTTTGAACCGGTTCGGAACCGAAAGTCGCAAACTTTGACTTTTTGCGTTAACTTCAGTTCTGGCCCGATTTAAATGGAATTAGAAATGCCTTAGAGCTTCATTAGGACCGGGTTACATGATAGTATAAGCCTCTGTGCTTGTTTCATTGATTATCCGATTCATTCGCACGTTTCCGTTAAGTGCTTCAAATTGACCATAATGCCCTTTCATCCGTAAAACGAGAATTTTGACAATGTGAGTAGACGAAGACCTCGGCTACTGATTTATAAACTTGCCCTCAAAATTTGACATCAGTTTGAGGTCTAGATTAGGAGATATGCGCATTAGCGTAAACGATAAGCTTTTTATTAATTAATCGGCGCGATTAGCGCATAGCCTATCTAAACCCGATTTTTGGCACCAAACCTTTTCCCCACTGATGTTAAATAATATTTTGGGATTTTTGAAGATTTTTAATTATTTTTAAACTGATCATAAGCTAGGTATATCGCCTTGATTCGGTTAATACCGAATATACCCTTTTCGGTTATAAAATGAGTTCTACAAAGTATTTTGACGCCAATCCAATTGCTACTGATTCTAAATAATAAATAAAGTGTTTTGAACCTTGTAAACTGATCAGAAAACTCAGAATCCTGTTTTTACCCGGAAATCGCTTAAAACGGTTATTTAAGCGTATTAAACACCTAGTTTATGTTTAAAACCATTTTTGTGATATAAGACATATCACGACTGTTATAACCTGTTAAGATAAGTTATTTCACTGATTATTTCAGACCTGAACATCAGTGACGTATATAATCTCTTTTATAATCTTTAAAATGACCAAAATACCCCTACGGGGCATAATTAAGAATTAAACTAGTTTTGGGCATTATGGAAGGTATCCTACTGATATCACAACATATTTAAAGCATATTAACTTAGGAAACATGTTCATGATACTCCGGTTACCCGTTACGCGTTATTCGCGTTCGGTTCGGTTTGTGTAACAAGTTTACATAAATTAGCCGAAACGGTGCGTACGAACTTGTCGGGTCTAAATCACATTTTATCCGGTCTTCGCTTAATGGTGCGTACGAACCGTATCTTTGAAACTAACCGGTCTAAGCTTAAGCTTAACTAGAGACCAGTTAGGATTCTAATAGGTTATTATAAACTTTCGTTCCAGATTAGGAGGACCAGTAAAAGCTACGTGCATTTTGGCTTATTGTGATTAATACTTGCTCAGGTAAATACTTTTAACTTATTTTCCCTATACGGGCTTGGGTTACGGTATATAGAATACTGCTTGATCGGGCATCAAATCTTCCATCGTTGGGTGGTTAATTGAATAATTTGATCGGCTCGTTTAAACACTCTTGTTTACTTAAAGCCTTTGGGGGGTTAATGACCATGTCCCGGATATCCTTGGCATCATTTTACGAAATGGCCACGACTTAAGCGCGGGGTGTAGGCGTACACCCGTCAGTGCACAAAAGATTAATGTGGTGTGTCTATTGATCTTTAACCCGGACACGATCCGGGCTACTGAACGCACAAGTAACATGTAATTTGTTCACAAGATTATAATATTAAATAATTCTCCCAAGTTAAATAAAATGTTTATGCCATGTGCATCCAAACCAATTTTTAAATCATTTTCCCAAAATGAGTCAGTTGATTGTATTTACCAGTGTAAACTGACGTATTTTCCCAAAAAGATTAAATGCAGGTACTAAGCGTAATTGGCTGGGATTGTCTCCTTAGCATCAATAAAGAGTCTCGCAAGCTTAAGATGCCTGAAGTCTGTTGAACTATTGTTTCCATTTTATTTTCGATCCTTCTGTGGATAAACTTCCGAATATTGTGACACTTGATATTACAATAATTAAATTCGGTTGAAATATATCTTTTAAATTTGCTTCCGCTGTTCATATTAATTATTGTGTTGTTTGACTATTATGTTGCCAACCACGTCACGTTACTCCCCTACCAGGCCCACCGGTGACTCGTGGAAATCGGGGTGTGACAGGTTGGTATCAGAGCCAACACTGAATGATTTAAACACTAGCCTTTTGTGTTTAATCTCAGTTACACAATTGCACATATCTAAACTTTCGAGTCTAGACATATAACATAGGACAAATTCTACCTTGTTTGGTTTTTGTTTTGTCCTTTATTTTATATATTTTCTTGTGGTTATCTTATGTTGTGTTGACAGGATTGAAAATGCCGCCCAGATTCTTTAGACGTAGAGGACGTGGAAAGGGGCCAATCACCGCCCCTAATGACCACGAAGCTGGACCTTCAAACACTCGAGCTCCTTCCACCACCGAGAGCGACGATCCTCGAATGAACCGGAGGAATCTATTCGAACCAGCTAGGCGGTCTATATCGCACAGTTCGACACCGCCCGTCCATAACTCATATGGACCACAGTCGGAGAATGAGCCCGACAACCCTCAACCGTCCTACATACCCTTACAGCGATCCTTATCGCACAACTCTTTTGGTGACCCCACACCTATCTTCAGGGGCCGGTTTAACCCGGCCAATTACATACAAGAACCAGTGGGTTTCAACCCACTGGGACCAGATGATCACTTCTCCGGAGATCACGCGGAGGATATGGACGAGGACACGGATCCCGCCGAACCTGCCAGTGGTACACCAAACCACCCGATAGAGATCTCTGACGGATCTTCTTTCTACGGATCACCCTATGTTGGTCCAGATAGCTTTCAAGCTATGTTTACCAGACACGAATGGTACTATACACCTCCTCGCCATTCACCGCCTCAGCAGCAGCAACAACAGCAACAGGATCCCTCTGTGGATTCGAGATTTGTGGCAGTCACGCCACCGCCTCCACCGCCACCAGTTCAACCGGCACCTCCACAACCACCAAGGCGTAGGAGAACCGGAGCGCGTATGTCTTCGCGAGCGGGAGACTTTCATTTTAGCTCCCCACGTCAATCCAGTGGCAGTCACTATCCGCCACATCAGGAGGACCCACAAATGGGTGGACCTTCTAACCCAGCTGTACCGCAACCACCACCGATGGGTTTTGATAACCCAATTCCAGCATACACGGGTTCCATGACGTACAACCTGTTTGGGCCGCCGGTTCACAACAACTACGGTTACGCTGAGACCGACCCATATCAAGTGGCGGCAGACTACAATGCCCTTCACCCGGAAGGACCCTATGGAGCTCCTTGGGGAGTAGGTTACCCGACACATGGGTACCAGATACCTCCTAGGCCTATTATGCGGACTCAATCACAGCCGCCTCGATTTTCCCCACCGGAACGGGAGGAGATCCTCCAAAGACTAAGCCGGGTGGAACATGACTTTCAGGAGGAGCGCCAGAATAACCGGGGATTTATGAAAGGCTTAGCAAACTTATTAAAGGGGAAGAAGAAGAGGGATCATTAAATCCCTATATGTATTATTGTATTTCAATTAAGTCCCTGCGTGGACAATTATTGGCGCATTTGGCCCCTGCGAGGGCCTATCTTTATGTTAACCCCTATGAGGGTATGTTGTGTATTTAGTCCCTGCGTGGACTTATCTTTTAGTCCCTGCGTGGACATCTATCCTAGTATTGGTCCCTGCGTGGACTTGTATTTTAGTTTAACCCCTACGTGGGTAATCTGTCTATTAAAAGTCCCGTTTAGGGCGATGTGTACTCTATTGGTATTAAAGGAATGTAAGTTTATAAATTTCATGTTTGCCATTATATGCATAAATAAATTATATATGGAATAAACAGATTAAAACCATTCCTTTTGAAATAATCTGCCTATGTAAAATTTTTAAATAAAAATCTTAAAGAGTGAAACCTAGCCTTCGGGTCATTATAAGACCGGGCCAAGAGGGTAAGACCTGTTCAAAAGATTCAAATCCCAGTTAACATCTGAAAACATGTTAACACTCATGGCAGACGTGATTCATTTTATTGGATTCTTCAAAAGATCCTAACCCAATTTAATGATCTCTGAATCATGGGTATAGATCATCAATTGAGATGATCATATTTTTACCATATGTGGTAATATAGTGCCTACCGGCCCTGCTCATTTCCATATGAGCCAAAAGATAGTGGTAGCAATGACTCCCTGTCAGATAAAGGGAATGAACTAGGTTCAAACCTTCATGCTTTGATTCTCTGAAATCATAGCTTATAAATTAAAAATGTCCATGTGACTAGGCCTTTTGGTGCCACAAATAAAACTGTTATTGTTTTATAATTAGGATAAATTATGATAGAAATCCTAAATAAATATGATTAATAAAATTAACCAAATATGGTCTCTGTTTACCATGGTTAATGAATTACCCTAAGGGGCAATTCCATAATAAACTCCCAAATAAACTATTGTCCTTGTTTTCTGTAACAGTTCAATTAAAATGGCTACCTCAGACGAGATAAATAGTCATCCAGTGGAGAACATTGATAACGCCCGGATTAATTTAACGGGTGCTGAATTAAAAGCGTTGGTAGACGACGCAGTGACAAAGGCATTGGAGCGGCAGTACGAAGAATATAGTGGGACTCGGAGTAGGACCCTATCTACCCCGCATGCAAAGCCACCTTCCAAGAAGGACGAACCCAAGAAGGATGATGATAGGCTCTCCTCAAACCACCACAGTGCTCCATCTCAACAGGTTGTACTTAACCAAGAACCCCGTAATAAGGGTTGCTCATATAAATATTTTGTATCCTGCAAGCCCAGAGACTTTACAGGAGAAAAAGGGGCCATCGATTGCATGACATGGCTCGATGAGATGGATATGGTGGTGGATATCAGCGGATGTGCTGAAAGGGATATAGTGAAATATGTATCCCAATCGTTCAAAGGAGAAGCACTGGCATGGTGGAAATCACTCATTCAAGCTGCTGGGAAGATCCCACTCTACAATATGTCATGGGATCAGTTTGTTGCCCTCATTAGGGAAAATTTTTGCCCACAGCATGAGGTCGAAAGAATTGAATCGGGCTTCTTATCGTTGGTGATGAAGAATTTAGATTGTCAAGCTTACCTCACCAGTTTCAATACCTTGTCCAGGCTAGTTCCGTATCTGATAACACCGGAACCCAAGCGAATTGCTCGCTTCATTGGGGGTCTAGCCCCAGAAATCAAAGCCAGCGTGAAGGCTTCAAGACCTGCCACTTTTAGGTCGGCAGCTGATCTATCTCTGTCCCTTACTTTAGATGCGGTCAGGTTGAGATCGCTAAAGAATTCAGAAGAAAGTAAGAGGAAGCGTGAGGATGATACCTCACGAAGATCTAACAAGAAGTACCGTGGGAACGGTGACAACAAGAAAGGACCCGAGTCAAGGAAAGATGGACATCAGTCGGGTGAGAAGCCCAAATGCAAGATTTGTAGGAAACAGCACTATGGAAAGTGCAGACTCGAGTCGAACTCTCAGACTCAGTCAAAAACCTTTGCTTGTGGTATATGCAAGTCCACGGATCACAAAACCTTGGATTGCAAGAAGATGAAAGACGCAACGTGCTACCGTTGCAATGAAAAGGGGCACATTAAAACCAACTGCCCTAAATACACCAAGAAGCCTGGAGAGGCCAAGAAGACTAATGCTAGAGTCTTCAGAATGGACGCAAAGGAAGCGGTTCTAGACGACAACGTTATTACAGGTACTTTCCTTGTAAATGATGTCTATGCAAGAGTACTATTTGATTCAGGCGCTGATAAGTCGTTTGTAGATCATAAATTTTGCAAATTGCTAAATTTACCTGTCAAAACCTTAAGTGTAAACTATGAGGTGGAGTTAGCAGATGGCACCATAGAAACCGTCTCAACTGTGTTAGAGGGATGTGTTATATCCATTAAGAACCACTCTTTTCCTCTATCCCTACTTCCCTTTAAGTTAGCCGGTTTTGACTTAGTCTTGGGTATGGACTGGTTATCTCTCAACCAGGCCCAAATTGTCTGCAACAAGAAACAAGTAGTGATAAAGACTCCGTCTGGTGAATCACTTACCATTCGGGGAGATACCCAGTATGGACTGCCTGAGCAAGTAACTATGCTCAAGGCCTCCAAATGTTTAAAGAAGGGTTGTGTCATCTACATGGCACAAGTGATTATTGATAAACCTAAACCAAAGATAGAAGACATCCCTGTCATTTCTGAATACCCAGAAGTTTTTCCGGAAGAACTACCTGGTTTGCCACCAGATAGGCAAGTGGAATTCAGGATTGATATCATCCCCGGAGCAGCACCTGTTGCTAGAGCACCTTATAGGTTGGCGCCCACAAAAATGAAGGAATTGAGGACACAACTGGACGAACTGCTAGCTAAAGGTTTCATTAAACCTAGTTCGTCTCCATGGGGAGCGCCAGTCCTATTTTGTGAAGAAGAAGGATGGATCGATGCGTCTGTGCATCGATTATCGTGAGCTTAATAAGGTCACGATCAAAAATAGATACCCATTACCAAGGATCGACGATTTGTTCGATCAATTGCAAGGAGCAAGTTATTTCTCGAATATTGACTTAAGGTCAGGCTACCATCAACTGAAGGTCAGAGATGAAGACGTACACAAAACTACATTTAGGACTCGTTATGGTCATTACGAGTTCCTAGTGATGCCTTTTGGGCTCACTAATGCACCGGCCGCGTTCATGGACCTCATGAATCGCGTTTGCAAGCCGTACTTAGATAAATTCGTCATCGTTTTCATCGACGACATCCTCTTTTATTCTAAGAATCAAGCTGACCACGAGAAACACCTTCGCTGCATTCTCAAGCTTCTACATCACGAGAAACTTTATGCCAAATTCTCTAAATGTGAGTTTTGGCTAAGAGAAGTTCAATTCCTTGGACATGTGGTTAGTGAGCGTGGTATCCAAGTGGATCCCGCTAAGGTTGAAGCAGTAATGAACTGGCAAGAGCCAAAGACGCCTACAGAGATTCGTAGCTTCCTGGGTTTAGCAGGATATTACAGGCGTTTCATCGAAAATTTTTCAAGGATTGCTGCTCCCTTAACGTCCTTGACTAAGAAGAAGGTAAAGTTCGTTTGGGGCCCTAAGCAGCAAGAGTCTTTTGATATTCTGAAGCAAAAGTTGAGCAATGCTCCTGTACTGACATTGCCTGAAGGAAGTGAAGAATTTGTGATTTATTGTGATGCATCACACACCGGCATGGGGTGTGTGCTTATGCAGAAAGGCAAGGTTATTGCCTATGCTTCAAGATAGTTAAAGGTGCACGAAAAGAATTACACCACCCACGACTTGGAGTTGGGTGCCATTGTATTCGCACTAAAACTGTGGAGACATTATTTGTATGGAATCAAGTTTGTGATCTATTCTGATCACAAGAGCCTCCAGCACCTTTTTAATCAGAAGGAATTGAACATGAGGCAACGACGTTGGATGGAGACGTTGAATGATTATGATTGTGAAATCCGATACCATCCAGGCAAGGCAAATGTGGTTGCTGATGCCTTGAGTCGGAAGGAAAGGGTGAAACCCATCCGAATCAATGCCAAGCGCATGGAGATAAAGAATAATTTGATTGAAAGGTTGTTAGCTGCACAGAAGGAAGCTGTGTTGGAAGCTAACTATCCTAAAGAAAAGTTAGGAGTAACTGAGGAGCAGTTAACTCTTAGCAAGGACGGAATTCTAAGATTAAATGGACGAATATGGGTTCCAATCTATGGAGGACTTCGAGATGTCATCCTCCAGGAAGCCCATAGTTCCAAATACTCCGCTTATCCTGGAGCTGATAAGATGTACCAGGATCTAAAGGCAAATTATTGGTGGATAGGCTTGAAGAAGTCTGTAGCTACCTATGTAGCTAAATGCTTGACGTGTGCACAAGTCAAGGCAGAACATCAAAAGCCGTCAGGTTTGCTGCAACAGCCTGAACTTCCTACGTGGAAGTGGGAAATGGTGACGATGGATTTTATCACCAAGTTGCCAAAGACAAGGAAAGGCAACGATACAATATGGGTGATAGTTGATAGACTGACTAAGTCAGCACATTTCTTACCCATCAAGGAGACTTATAGCTCCGATATGTTAGCCCAGTTATACGTGGATAAGATTGTAGCTTTACATGGCATACATGTCTCTATTATCTCTGACAGAGATACTAGATACACGTCCCATTTTTGGAAAAGCTTCCAACAATCTTTGGGCACGCGTTTGAACTTTAGTACGGCTTACCATCCTCAGACAGACGGTCAGAGTGAGCATACTATTCAAACGTTGGAAGACATGCTACGTGCATGTGCGATTGACTTGGGTGGTAGTTGGGATAAGCACCTACCATTAGTCGAATTCTCCTACAACAATAGCTACCATACCAGCATTAAAGCTGCGCCCTTCGAGGCCTTATATGGAAGAAAGTGTAGATCGCCCGTTTGTTGGGCAGAAGTTGGAGATGTCCAATTATCAGGACCAGAGATAGTGTTCGAAACGACGGACAAGATTGTCCAGATTCGAGACCGTCTCAAAGCTGCCCGTGATAGGCAGAAGAGTTACGCAGATCCAAAGCGTAAAGCTTTTCACTTCGAAGTAGGTGACAAAGTGTTGCTTAAAGTATCACCCTGGAAGGGGGTGATGCGATTTGGTAAGAAAGGCAAACTAAGCCCGAGATACATAGGACCTTTCAAGGTTATCAAACGTGTCGGGACAGTTGCCTATAAGTTAAACTTACCAGAAGAACTCAGTGGAATTCACAATGTGTTCCACATCTGCAATCTGAAGAAGTGCTTCGCTGATGAATCACTGGTTATACCACATACAGATGTGCATATAGATGAGAGCTTAAAATTTGTGGAAAAGCCATTGTCGATTGAAGATCGATAGGTTAAGAAACTTCGAAGGAAGCATGTACCTATTGTGAAGGTCAAATGGGATGCCCGTAGAGGTCCCGAGTATACGTGGGAGGTTGAATCCACCATGAAAGAAAAATACCCTCATTTGTTTCAGTAAATCTCGGGTCGAGATTTATTTTAAGGGGGTGAGGATGTAACACCTCAAAAATTCATGTTCAATGAAATAACGACACGTGTCATGTATGACAAAAAGCGTTATAAACTCGAATTTAATAAAGATGTTTGGCAGGATTTATAAGTGTCGTCATGTTAACTTTTGCACCTCTAAACGACCTCGTTATAAATCCCAAGACCCAAATTATATTTATAAACATCTAGAATGTGTTCAAGATCAGTGAATTATAGCAATGAATGATTCATAATGGAATTGGTGGACTCCTACGAAGAAAAAGCACGGTGAACCTCCTTTAACGGCACTTTCTAAATGATTCAAATGAAACATATCATAATGGTAGGGTATGTAACTGTTCAAGGCACATTTTAGAGGCCCCAAACTGACAAAATAATGTCCCAAAGTCGAACAAGTGGTTGCCTTTTCGAAATCATGAAAGAACAAGCACTTTTGGTCCCTGATGAAGGCTTGCGCACCGCAAGCACATGCCTTACGGTGCGCAAGCAGTGCCCAGCTCCAACAGAATTGTTTGTTTGTTGTTTAAACGCGAAACTTGACCTTTTATCCAATTTTCCTCAGTTCCCTTGGCCCCTAAACAATCCCTAAACATCTAGGGACACTTGTAAATAACTTGTGGTAAATAGTAGACTTATTTGTCAACACTTTGTGGTGTCTTGGTTCACTATATAAGCCCACAAGTGCAACATTTAATCATTCATTCCTTAAACTCATTTCTGATCAATTGTGGAACTTTCAAGCAGACCCCAAGCCTTCCTAATCATCCATTAGACGCGTGTAAGTATGCTTAACCTTCTCTAATTATGTCATGCTTAGTATTTAGCTTAAAAGTCAAACCGTCGTAGATAACGGTTGACTTCGAGATTAATTATAAATGGCTCAGTCGTATCTCGAATTAAAAGTACCTTTAAGTAGGTAATTATATGGGTAATTGAAGGGGTAAGGTCCCAAAAACTTCATAAAAAGGATTTGAGACCATACCACAAACCAACCTTTTTAAGCCATTCGACCTTGCGCGGCCGCGCATTGGTCTTGCAAAGAAGAAGAAGTCAGCGATTCATAATCGCGCGCCCAAAGGAAAACATAAATCCTTGCGCCTTCTCCCATTTAACAAAGAAGGCATGCAATTCCCCAGACGGTTATAACCGTCTGGACACGTGTCATCACCACAAGCAACCCTGGAATCACAACGAAGGCATGCAATTGGAGAGTAATCTCCACTTAAATCACTTTCCACGTGGCAACTCCCCAGCCATAGATCAAACCACGATCCGTGTGCTTTCACATCGGATCGAGACAACTTAACGAAGGATCAAAGAGCTTAACGAAAGAAAAGGTAACCGCTACGGCGTTAGCATCTTCCGTCATCTTTTCAATAACAGGTTTTCCCTCCCAAACCCCCGGTTATAAATAAGAGAACTGTTCAGGTATAAACTCAGATCACACTCAATTCTCAAATACTTATCTTCTCCATTACCAATACTTATTCTCACGCCGGAGTCGGGTCAAGGAGAGAACCCTCTTCTCCCCTTGACGAGGCTAACGGTGTTCTTTTTTGCAGAACCACCGGAGAAGAAATCCCGTTGCAACTGAATCAACCGAGGGAGAGCTAACCCTTTTATGCGGATTCAAACCCCCTAACTATCTCGGTTCCGACCATTTAGTTAGTGTTTCTTCATTGGCGCCCACCGATTCTTCTGTTTTCTAGCTTTTATCTCCTTTTGATTCAGTTCATCCCATTTTCTATTTTGCACATGGCAGAAAATTCGTCATCTCACCGGCAACCTGGTCCTCGACCAAACGTCGGAAACAATTTACGAGTAGAAGGAATCGTGGAGGAAGCCTCAGACGATAATGAGGTTCAATCCAATCAAGCAAATGATCCTGTTACTCCAGGAATGTTACCAGCAGACCCTACCCAGTCAATTTTACCACCAGGAGAAACTCCAATCTCATGGTATGTCCGGTCCCAAGGAGCATTGAACGCAGTATACACACAATTGTGTGCTCAGACTGCTCCTTTGACCCAGTCACGGAGGCCGGGATCTAGAGCTCATGCATCCCAGCGAGAAGAATCAACTTATGATGATATAGAAGTTCATGCCAGGTCTACGTCACAACGAGGATACACTCAGACAGGCGGTTACCAGAGACAACACCATGATGAACCACACCCTCGTCGAAGACAATCGGTTCATGATAGGTTGGGTTCCCAACGGGACGCTCACACTGATGAATCCGATCAAACATATCGTTTGAGTGCAAACACCAGCGTATTCAACAGACTGCAGCCAAACTATAACAAGTGCAGGCCTCGGGCGATCTATAATCCTGAAGCAGAGCATAACTATGACTTAGTTTATCGCCCTGATGAAGCGGCAGAAAACTCGAAGTTCATACTGGAGATAGCTCTAGCTCCATTGGAGAGGGCCAAATTACCATCTAACGTTGGGAAATTCAATGGGTTAACTGACCCCGATGATCATCTAAGAGTATTCACCAGCGCAGGGTTGGTTGGCGGTTGGACTCTTCCGCTATGGTGTCATTTGTTTGTGCAAACACTAACCGACCCAGCGCGAATCTGGTTTGATAACCTACCAACAGGACAGATCGAGTCGTGGAAGGATCTGCGGAGAAAGTTTTTAACACACTTCAGCCAACAAAGGCGATCAAAACGTGATACATCCGACGTCATGAACATCTGGCGCCGCGATGATGAGAATCTGGAAGATTTTATTACCAGATACAATAAAGAAGTGTTAGAGATTGGAGGTGTTAACGAACAGCTAATCCGTGCTCAGTTCAAGTACGCGGTTAGATGTGACGACATGGTCAAGGTACTATCGGGAACAGAGGGCCTTCCCACGAGTTGGGAAAAGATAATGGCGGCGGCCAAGGTTTATGCGCAGACCGAGAAAAACCTTACTACAAACAGGCCACCACCACCACACAACAGGCCCGCAGATTTAAGCGCAACTGGTGAAAGAAGGTATAAAAAATCATGGCGCGAGGCATCAGGAAGTCGTTCCTCTGAAGATGCCCGCACAACAATCAACAAGCTCTCTGCGCAAAGAGAGAACAAGCACGAAAATAGGGAGAGGCAGTGGACTCCCCTAACAAAAACCCCGGCGGAGGTTCTAAGTACTGAGGACCACCAATTCAAACCTCCGATTCCGATGAAGAGTAAACGTGGTCAAGACCCGACGCAATACTGCGAATATCATAAGGATAACGGGCACACCACAAACAACTGCATATCTCTGCGCACGGAAATAGAGAAGGCCCTCAAAAATGGAGAGCTTATGCATTTGCTCCAGAATATGCGCAAGGAGATTAAGCAGATTACCCGGGGAGAAGAAAGCTCAAGCAAACGGGCTAAAACTTAAAGGACTCTATAAGCTTTCCGCAGAAAAGACATGACTTATCAAAAGCAGCGGAACTATCAGGGAGTAAGTTAAGTTCCATTTAATTATCCGAAAAACTTTGTAAATGCCTCTGAGCACTATCCATGAATAAATTACAAAGTTCCTATTATTTTTGTGTTTACAAAATGCATGCAATTTCTTTTTAGTAAGTGCAAAAACATTATGGTAGTGTAACACAAAGCTCCATGCGCGGTCAGTGATCACGTCACAAACGGCCATAACCTCACACATGAGCTTCATACCAACTTTATTCGCCTTACTCAAAGCAAAAGTAATTGTACTCATGCAAGATATTGTAAAGTCATTCAACAAAACAAATAGAAACCTACTATTTTTAAGCGTACAAATACGCCCTAAAGAGTTTTAGACACAGCAGTGTTTAAAATCCTTGCGCAACAGCGCACCAACAAAACAAGGATCTACATCCTACATAAAAAAAAATTTGTTCAAATACAATTTCATCTTACTCTAAATCTTCTCCCCCATCCGGAAAGATTTCTTTAAGTTGCGCAACGTGATCGTCCGATTGCAGCGCCACATTTATCAACTCCATCACTGGAAGTTGCAAGTTATTAAACTCTGTCTTCATAGCAGCAAGCGCGCTGACAGTATTAACGCCAAAGGTAGCAGACTTGCTATCATCCCAGTTAACTTTCAAAGCACTATTCACATGTTGGGAACATTCCGCATAACCTTCCGCGTAACCATCCCGTCGCGCAGCGACCATCAAATTAGCAACAGTTTTATCCAGTTCTTCAGAATTTAATACAGATTCAGCAACCTATGAAATCAAGTTAAGATAAGCATCAAAGCAAGAAAAGCGCATACATGGACAAAAAAGGAGAAAGAAACTTACACAAGCAATCCCGCGATCTTTCAACCAGGCCATATCATTCTTCAAAGGTTCGAGCTCGCTTTCCGCTGAAACCCGCGCCATTTCTGAGTTCTCCAGTTTCTCTTCAACCTAAGTCAAACGGCGGGAGGTCTCAGTATTCTCAGAACGTGCAAGCTCCAGATCCTTCTTCAATTGTTCCTGGTCAGAAACCAAAGCGGTAAGTTCCTCTAATTCTTTATCTCTAACGGCAAGAGTGGCTAAAGCTTGTACCTCCCGTTGCTCACTTCGTTCCCTGTGAGAACGCGCCTCTGCCAGCGCAACTTCTGCATCAGCTTTCTCCTTCTTCAATTTTTCGATCTCCGCATCCTGCTTTTTCAATCTCTCAATTTCAGCCTTAAGATTGTTTATGGTGTTGCGGAGACCTATCTTCTCGTTATTATCTTTTTCACAAATCCTTTTAAAATTTTCACGCTCCTCAGCACGAAGAGCAGCTTCAGCTTCCACTTTTCTTTTCCAACCAACAACAGACCATTCTTCAGTCTTGCGCTCAGCTTCAAATTTGGCTTGCTCAGTTTCTAATTTGGCTTTCAATTGAGCCACACGTTTTTCATCTTTAGCAAACTTCTTTTGGGATGCTATAAAAGATGCCCGCTCCTTATGCATGCTATACCACTCACGCACTATACGGTGAGTAGTAGAAACATGAGAAGCAGTTTCTGCAAGATAAGACTGATAGGTCTGTTCATAAGGCTGATTTTCCTGAAATTTAATCTCGCCAGGCGGAAGTATCCCCTGCAACCAATCTTGGCATACACGCCAATCCGAGAAGGTATCTCCTTTCTTCACATTCCAAACAGGAACATGAGGATCAGCAGCATCTTTCTCCGCATACGTCCGGTAATAATACTCTCCCAGGGTTTCTTCTGGACGAATTGGAGATTGCTTCTCAACACCAGCAGATGAACCGGCCTCCTCAGTGGCGGCCTCCTCAGTATGCTCAGGTATAGTTTCAGAAGGTCTAGGAGGAGAAGATTGAATTTTTTCAGCAGTTTCCTTTTCTGGTGTCGGTGGATTATCAGCATCATTTACCACACTCGGCTCAACAATCTGTTCAGTCTCTGTATTAGCACCAACAGGCTCCTCAGCCTCAATAGTTTTCTCAACACCTTCCCCAGCTATCTCTGAAGACTCTAACGGGTCTGTAATGACAGCGCGCGGCGGGGAAGGGGGAAGTTCTTTATCAACCACAGTTGGTACGTCTACAGGAACAGAAGAAACAGGAATTTCTGGACAAACAAAAGTCTGTAAAAATCCTATCCACTCAAAAGAAAACAAAGAAAAGCAATACTTACCAGGAATGGACTCTGAAACAAAAGCATCTAGGTTTCCTTTTCTGGTAATTTTCTTTCTCTGCACTTTCTTGGGAGGTTGACCCTCCGCACCAGCATCAGCTTGCTTTCTCTTACCAGCCTTCCTATGAACCAAATGTTCGGGACTGGAATCCAGATCGATAGGCTCATTCGGGTTAGAAGGAGGAATATCAGCAGAATCCTTTGGTTCAGGCTTTGGTTCCCGCATAGTCACTACAGGAATAAGACCCTCCACAGAGTCAGAAACCACCACATAATCACACCTGGAGTCAGAAGTACGGCGCGTACCTTTCTTCTCTCCAACATTTTTCGCTTTCAAAGGTTGAGTCTTAACAGTCTCACTTCTCTTCGGCACGGAAGTAGACGTAGTTGCGCGTTTTTTCTTTTCAGGGCCTATGCCCAAATTCAACAATTCACCTACAGAAGCGCAAGACAAAAAATTACTCAAAGCAAAAAAGAAAGGAAAGACAGATGTAAACTCACCAGCACCAGCTGCCGGTTGAACAGACAGATCCGCATCCCGCGGAAGAACAAAATTTCTCACAATTCGATGATACCAAAGCTCTTCTTCAGGCTTCTTCTTGATAGTACCCATTCTCCCGCCTTCCCTCTTGAAGGCAACAACATATAGAGAAACAACTACATTTTGAATAAAGAGCAAGTCAAAAAAAAAAAAAAAAAGAGAGAGAGAAAAAGAAGAACAGTGAAAAAGCCCCAAACTTACTATGACCATCCTCGGTGTACACGGGTTTATCATCACGTTCCATCTTCCAGTTCAAACTCATGCCGGCTCCGACTAGGGCTTTCTCCGGCAAAGCAATATTGGGCACATCCTTCAGATCTTGGTACCAGTTCTCATCAACAGGAGTCTGAAGCGTTTCAATCGGAATGTCGTCCTTCCCTCTT
>JARYGA010056362.1:0-24646 GCA_030545235.1 Helianthus tuberosus
TCTGAGGGTGAAATGTAGTACTAAGGTCCAACTGTGACCTAAACGCCTTTTGAAACGTCTGCCATATCCTTGGCACAAAACGACCATCTCAGTCGGACAAGATAGAAACAGGCACTCCATAACGTGCCACAATCTCTCTGAAATAAATCTCTGCTAATTTCCTTGGGTTGTTTTCCTTATTGATCGGTAGGAACTGTGTAGTCTTGGTGTGTTGATCAATAATCACCTAAATCATATCGTGACCTCTTTGGGTTCTTAGTAGCTTGTAATGAAATCCATTAAGGTTCGTTCCCACTTCCACATGGGAATCTCAGGCTGTTGCAGCACTCCTGATGCTTTCTGGTATTCTGTCTTAGCTTCGACATAAGTAAGACAGTTACCCACATATGTAGCTATATCAGCTTCCATCTTGGGCCATCCATACTAATCCTTCAAGTCTCGGTACATCTTGTCGGATCCAGGATGGATCGAGTACCTTGACCTATGAGCCTTGTCCCAAAATAAGCGTACGTAAATTGTCGTGAGTCGGAACCCCAAAGTCGTCCCATGGAGTATAAGGTTCCGTCTTCCTTAGGAAATAACTGCACTTCATTTTTAAGTAACGCTTCTGCTTGTAGGTTCTTTGGCTTGAGCGCCTCTTGCTCAGCTTCACGAATCCGAGTAGCGGAATTTGTCTGTACGGTCATCTCTAAGGCTCGCACCCTTAGAGGCTTTGCGCGATCCTTGCGGCTCAAGGCATCTGTTGCAACGCTTGCCTTGTCCAGGTGATACTTAATCTCACAATCATAATCATTCAGTAACTCAATCCATCTTCGTTATCTTATGTTTAAGTCCTTCTGATCAAAGATGTGCTGCAAACCCTTGTGATCAGTAAAGATCGTGCAGCGTTTTCCATACAAGTAATGACGCCAAATCTTCAACGCACAACTACTGCACCTAGTTCATGTATCTTCTCATGATTCTTTAATCAACGTGACGCGTACGCGATGACTTGGTCTCGTTGCATCAACGCGCAATCGAGACCTTGTCGAGAAGCGTCACAAGAACCGCAATTCTATTGGTACTGTCAGGTGAAGACAAGATAGGTATTGACTAGGTTAGGGTTGTTAGCGGTTGAGCAGTCCTTGAAAGGTTTTCTAGAGGTCGTCTGGTACAACCTACAATCGCCAAAAATTCTTAGTTGTGTCTTAGGGACTCCTTAGTTCTTGATTGCAGGGTCGACATGAATCTCATTCTTATCCACCACGTATCCTAAGAATCTTACCTCGCGAATCTAAAGTTCGCACTTCGACATCCTGACACATAACTGTTCTTTCTCTAAGAGTCCCAAGATGAATTGCAGACGTTGCTCATGACCTTCCTTGGTCCTTGAGCTCATAAAAATATAGTCACGATCTTATCCAGGTACGACTTACATACCTGATTCATGAGGTCCATGAATACTGTCGGTGCATTTATTTAAGCCAAACGACATGACAAGGAACTTGTAATGCTCAAGGCGAGTCCTAAAGGTCATTTTAGGGATACTTTCTTCTTGTATTCGCAGTTGAGGACATCCTGACCTCAAGTCGATCTTCGAGTAGTAACTAGAACCTTGTAATTGGTGGAACAAGTCATCAATCCCTGGGCAAAGGATACCGGTCCTTGATATCCAATTCTCTGAAGTTGATGCAAAATGGAAACTACCATCTTTCTTCTTAACGAATAATACTGGGGCTTCCCAAGGTGAGAAGCTCGTCCTGGTAGATTTCTTATGCCTAGCAGCACTTGCAGTTGCGTCGGAGGCTCCTGTGTCTCGGACGAAGCTAGTCGGTAAGGTGCCATTCGTCACTGGTGCCGCTCCTGGAACTAGGTTTATCCTAAACTCCACTTGTCGCTGTGGAGGTAACCTAGGCAAGTCTTCGGGGAAGACTTTTGGAATTTCCTTCACAATGGGGATGTCTTCTGGCTTTGGCTTCTTGGTCCCTTTATCGACAACATGAGCAAGGAAGGCTATGCAGCCTATTCGGAGGCGCTTCTGTAACTCTATGACCAATGTGAGATGTCGCAATTCCACCGCCTTATGGGGCCTAGTGCCCTCGCATCTATTGCAAGAAGGTTGTGTACTATAAGTGTCTCATCATTCGCAAGAGGGATGCGAATGATTTTCCTTATGTCGAACAACTTCAGCTCTATCCTTGGATATCCAATCCAAGCTGACTACAATATTATGACTTCCCAAGTCAATGGTAATAGAAGGTTACCGCTCTCTAAGTTCCAAAATACAATCTTTAATCACCTCATCTGCTTTAACTAACCTTATATTTGCCAATTCGAAAGAGTACATGGCGTCTATCCTATTTGAAACTAGGCCAAGTAGGTTCTTAATTCCTAAGGATACAAGGTTATAGTCGGTGCCAGTATCAATCAAAATGGATGCATAGTGTTGGTTAATAGGGAACGTACCCGTGATCGCATCTGGATCCTGGCATGCTTCACGAGCTCCGATCGTGAAGACCCTTCCTTGCTTGGTTCTTCCTAGGGCAATCTTTCCTAAAGTGCCCCACGTCCCCACATTTGAAGCAACCTGGAACTCTACCATTATCGTTTCCGTCTTGGTTGCCGTTATCATTTGCTCCTTGTTTGGGGTACTTCGCCCAACAGGCATCCTTGCTGTGTCCTTCTTTTCCACACCTATCGCACTTAGGCCTTAGACATCGACCTTCATGGTGAAACTCGCACTCATCATATCTCGGCTTAGTCCCCAAGTAAACCTTATCACCGGCCTTTTTGGTGGCTCCATAAGCTCGCATGCCACGAGGCGGGTCCAATTCCCGTCTTTTGTTTGCTTTAGAGCTCTCATAGTTGACTTGGGTGCCTATCTTTAGGTTCGAAGACTTTCTTTTGTTATTGCCCGAAGACTCCACATGAGTTTCTTTCTTATTTGCCTCAGATCCAGAAAACTTTCCCATACGAAGAGCTTCTTCAGTAAGTGTGACACTCAAATCGATAGCCTCTGTGATGGTTGGAGGCTTTGAGGCAGTAACCATGCTCAGAATTTGAGGTGCAAGTCCCCAAATGAATCGCTCAATCCTCTTAAACTCTGGATCGACTAAGTAGGGAACAACCCTAGACAGGTCGTGAAAGCGTTGGACGTACTCAGAAATCTTCGGCCCGTCCATTTTCAAATTCCAGAACTCAGTCTCAAGCTTCTGGATTTCTGCTCTGACGCAATATTTCTTCCGCATCAATTCCTTGAGCTTGTCCCAGCTTAGTGCATAAGCAGTAGCTTCACCAAGGGTCTGAACCTGAAGGTTCCACCAGGAGAGTGCGCCATCCAAAAACAACCCTGAGATATAGGTAACTCTATGCTCGGGCGAACATTTACTCATTCACAGAACGGAGTCAGTCTTTTCTGCCCAATGAACAAAAGCAACGGCACCTCCTGTGCCATCAAAATTCAATGGCTTGCAGTCCAGGAACTTTTTATAGGTGCAGCCAGTTGGAGGGTTACTTCCGTGAGTGCCACCGCTGTGTTCAGAGCGGAGGGCTTCATACTGCGCTATAGCTTGGGAAATGCACTCATTGAGTTCGGCCTCAGTTCTTGGTAACGTACTGGTGTCTGTGTCATGTCTGGGAGGCATTTTCTTCTAGCAAAAAGGTATGGGGCAGGTTAGACAACATTCCATAATTGTCTATGAGGTATATA
The DNA here is from genome assembly GCA_030545235.1 of Helianthus tuberosus. Taxonomy (NCBI): domain Eukaryota; kingdom Viridiplantae; phylum Streptophyta; class Magnoliopsida; order Asterales; family Asteraceae; genus Helianthus; species Helianthus tuberosus. The sequence continues at coordinate 3,689 of JARYGA010056362.1, forward strand.
TCACCACAAGCTAACATGCAATCACCTAACATCACATGCATATATAATCAATAATGTATAAGTAGGAAAACGACCACTGAACTTTCATATATGCTTGACAACTTGACTTATTGTTTGTATCGGGGAAAACAAAATGAACTCGAGGTTACATCACCTCGGTCATACAAGTTTCATAATATGGAAGTAGTAGTTATTTTCTTTCTACATTGGTTTTCTTAGATCTTTAGCTTCACAAAGACAGGTATACTTCTCAAGAGATGGGGGTTGTACATATAGTGGTGATAAAAGGTGCAAAGTTACTGAATCTTTCCCGAGTGTTAGCCATCTTCATTTGCCTAGATATCGGTTCCCAAATGGTTCGTATACGGGTAGAAGTGTCAGACACGAAGTAGGCAAAGACATATTTCCTACTTTGTAGAGTGCTACAACAACTGTCTAGGTATTATTCTACTAGATGAAGGTGTGAACACTTAGAAATTTTTGGATGGGTGGTGATCATTAGCTTGACTCGCAGAGTCCACCAGGATTTCTATAACAACCCTCAAAAATATTTTCGACACCCTAATATATTTTAAAGTTTCCCTATATGTCCTAAATTACACCCCATATACGAAAATGGGCCCTGAATACCTTTATTTTTATTAAAATTAATTAAAAATAGGATTTAGTGGTCTTTCGCGGGGCGCGTAGCCCTTGGCTACCTCTTACGCGGGCCGCGACAGATAGGCCTCAGGCTTAACCCGGTGCCGCCACGTATCGGGCTCGTATCGAAGCTACGTGTCAACTCAGCAAGGCTAGGGCCTACCCTAGCCACCCTTACGTGCCGCGTAGACCCTGGCCGAAGCTTACGCGGGGCGTGACAAGGTCCGAGATCAGCACTATATATAGGGACATTCGGCTTCAGTTTGAAATCGTTCATCTCTCGTTTTCTCTCTCAATTTCTATATAGTCAAAGTAATTTCCGGGCATTATACCCCCCTAAATAACGAAGTCCTGCCTCGTTGTAAGTATCATAACCCCGATTACGTATTAGATACGCTGCCCGATTGATCCAGGGTTCCGTAACGGCTGTCGTGGTTCTGCCCGATGTAGTCGTTGGAATGCCGTCTCGGGGAGAGTATTACTAATGTAAATATTGGGTTATTATACTAACACGTGTGCATTTGTGTAAATTATAGATAATCACCAGGAAACCCTTAAAGAAAACCTAAGACAACAATGTGAGTAATCTCCTTTTTGTAAACTGTTTTTACAAAACCTTAAATATTTTACAATGTGATTAAGCAGTGATTGAGTCTTTGTAATTCTTCAATTACTGCCAGTATGTTGGGGTTTTGTATACAAAATGTGGAACACGTTACCATTGGACAAAGAGTTAGCCAATGGGTAATATGACCCACCAGTCAGGATTGAAAGTATTGAATGAGTAATTGTGTAGATGTAAACATTGTAATTGCTCTCAATACTGTGAAAAGATAAAACTCTTCTTGATTAAACTGGGATTCACTCACCAGTATTTCCCACTGACAAAATGTTTTTAAACGCGTTTCAGGTAACAAAATGTGATAGCCAACTAGAAGCCAGCTGGACAGCACTGATGGCTTGGAAAAGTGGCTATAAAAGTTACCTAAATAAAAGAAGATGTTTTATTCAATAAAATAGAGATTATCTCTATAAATCAGTTTGTAATAAAAACTTGGGTAAAATCCCAATGCACTTATTTATATAAAGTGTGGTATTTTACTCTGATAAAATATATCCTAACTACGGTCCTGATGTAAATTCCGCTGCCAAATTGATAAACATTGATACCACCAATACTGATTCTCGCGGCCGCCCGTTCCCGGGACAGATAGGGGGCGGGGGTTGCGACAGAAGGTGGTATCAGAGCTAAGTCACTAATTCAGCCACAGAAGTGTTCTGCTGACACCCAAAATATTATATGTTAGGAAATAAATTACAGAAATACGTGCATACCTGTATTTTATTATTGTGTGTTATTTGACTATTTGTTAGTTTACAGTATGAGCGACCAAGGACCTTCCGACGCCTACCGTCAGTTGTCCAGCTCACCTAGAAGCGAAGGCACCTCTTCACAGCCTGCCCTCTCAGGGTATTCAGCTGACAATGAAGATGGGATATTGGTGTTTAAGGCTCAGTCTGAAGAGCCATTCCCTCCTAAGAAGAGAGGATTGTTCAGTAGAGGAGCGCATGAACGTAGGAAGAGAATGAAAAAGTTGCAAAACCAGCGAGCCTTAGCAGCCGCTAAAAGAGAAACAGATGCTCACACACAGGATATGCTCAATAGGAGTTTAGCAAATTTCCATATCCCAGCAACCACAGCTGCCGACCCTAACCTGGAGCAACTTGTAGCACCCTAACCATTACCACTATTCCCCACACAGCCAATGGAAATCGAGAACAACCTAGAAAATCAAATCCAAATGCATGATTTTAACCCAGAAGAGATACCTAGGGTACCAGCACCCAATCCCTTAGACCCAGACTACGACCCGTGGTTAGACGACCAGAGGGATTATGTGCAACGCTACCCAATACCAGAAGAGACACCTATGCCGAACCTAGCAGCCTACCCAGGTTTGGACCCTCTAGATCCCTACTATGATAGCGATCAGTACATCAGGGAAATTTTAGAGAATCCATACCCATACCAGGAACCCATGCCCCAGTTTCCAAACCCAGTCCCAACACCTGCAACCCCAATGAGTGTAGAAAATGTGCAAGAGCTCCGAACCTTCGGAGAGGAGATTTTAGAAAGTAGCGAGAGAATGAGTCAGGTAGGAGAACGACTCGTCTGGAAGTATGACGAGCGCAATATGGAGTTCTGGATGAACCCATATCAGTGAAGGTGATGGTGGAAGTAGTAATAATAATATAATAATATATAATATATGTGTATGTTTGAAAAAAAATTCTAGATAATAGCTATAGATGCCTACTAGTATTGTAATTTTAAATTTCCGTTTCAGTTTGTATTAGATGCATGTTATATATAAGAAAGAGTAAGTCGCAATGCTCAACGCTTTTGATCAATATGCGTGTCATATGATTGGTTGTGTTAAATATTATCTTGTGATATTAATATGTGGTAAATGTTTAAAATCCAGATGGCCGACCAAATGAATCAAGAGAATCCGGATAATAACCCAGAAAACCAGGATAACGATAACCCGAACAATGATAACAATGGAAACCAAGTGGATAACAGTGCCATCCAACACATAGTGGCACAAGGGATAATAGATGCGATGCTATATATTATTCAAACAGTTAGGGAAGCGGATAATAAAAGTAATCATAGCAGTAAACGACCCACTGAACCTGAACACAACGTAAACAATGGACCCTTACTTCAAGTGCCCATTCCCAAAAGAAGAAGAACCATATCTTATGGTTGTTCTTATAAAGAATTCTGGTCTTGTAAACCAATGGAATTCTCGGGCAATGAAGAGGCCGTTGCAGCTTTACGCTGGATAGAAAAGACTGAGGCAGTCTTAAAAATAAGCAAGTGTACGGAAGAGGATAGGATAATGTTTGCCTCCAATCTGTTTAAAAATTCAGCACTAGAATGGTGGAACACTATCCTCCAATCTAGGGGAAGTGACAGAATTTACAATATGGAATGGGAGGAATTTAAGAATATGGTAGAAAGCAAATTCTGCCCTCCCAATGAAAAAGAACAAATAGCAAATAAGTTCCTAAACCTTAGAATGACTGGAGTAGATAGTAAGGGTTATACTACGTTATTCTTTGAATATGCTAGAATAGTACCAACCCTTGCATCACCTAAACCAGTATTAATCTCCCGTTACATCTGGGGATTAATTAGTGAGATAAGGCATGTAGTCAAGGCAGCTAGACCTCAAACTATAGAAGAAGCTGTAGAACTAGCAAATACCTTGACAGATGAGTTAGTGTGTACCCGAGAAGAGGATAAAAGGAAAAACCTAGCTCAAAGGCTTACCTAAGAATTTCGCTCTGGAAATTCCAACCGTGGGAAAAATGTAGGTTATACCTCTGTACCTTATTGCAAGTATTGCAAAAGGAAGCATTCTGGAAGATGCTCCATATATTTGCAACTTCTGCAAAATATCTGGACACAAGGAAGAAGACTGCAGAAAGAAACCTAACAACAGGATATGCTACAATTGTGGAGAACAAGGCCACATCAAGCCAAATTGTCCGAAACTAGCTCCAGCCATGAACAACAAGAATACTAAAAATGCTAGAGCATCTGTTCTGACTGCAGAAGAAGCCAAGATGGTTCCGGATGTGATAGCCGGTACGTTTTTAGTTAATGATGTTTTTGCTAAAGTATTATTTGACTTTGGTGCGAACCAAAGTTTTATTAATACTTCATTTTGCAAACTTCTTAATCAATCATTAACTAAACTCCCACAAGAATGTCTAGTAGAGACAGCAAATGGAGAAACCATTAAGATTTCTGAGATCTTGCAGGGAGCAAGAATATAATTTTTAAACCAAAAGTTTATTGCAAACCTTTATCCAATGAATCTGACAGGATTTGATGTTGTATTAGGAATGGATTGGTTAATAGCCAATAAAGCCAGTATTTTATGTGATCAAAAGTCAATTCAAGTAAATTCACCAAAGGGTGAAAAGATCACAATTAAAGGGGATAAACCATATAGATCCACAAAATTCATCTCTGTGATGAAAACAGTAAGTTACATAAGAAAATGATCATTAGTGTATTTGATTTCTATAATCACTAACACTAAAAGAAAAGAATTAAAAGATATTCCAGTAGTGTCTCAGTTTCCAGATGTATTTCCAGAAGAATTACCAGGACTACCGCCAGACAGAGAAGTCGAATTCAGGATTCATCTACTACCAGGAGCAGCATCGATTGCCAAAGCACCTTACCGTTTGGCACCTGCAGAAATGCAAGAATTGAAGCAATAGTTAGACGAGTTATTGGAGAAAGGATTCATACATCCAAGTTCATCGCCATGGGGAGAACCAATCTTGTTCGTTAAAAAGAAAGACGAATCAATGCGTATGTTCATTGATTACCGTGAATTGAACAAGGTTACGATTAAGAATCGGTATCCATTACCGAGAATCGATGATCTGTTCGATCAGTTGCAAGGAGCTCGATTTTTCTCAAAGATCGATTTACGCTCAGGATATCATCAATTAAAGGTACACAAAGAGGACATTCCTAAGACCGCATTTAGAACAAGGTATGGCCATTATGAATTTATAGTCATGCCATTTGGTTTAACCAATGCCCCAGCTGCATTTATGGACATGATGAACCGAATATGTAAGCCATATTTGGATAAATTCATAATTGTCTTTATAGATGATATTCTCATTTACTCTAAAAGTAAAGAGGAACATGCAAGACATTTGCAAGCACTTCTAAGTTTATTGAGAAAAGAAAAGCTTTATGCAAAATTTACAAAGTGCGAATTTTGGTTAGAACATGTACAATTTCTTGGACATCTAGTCAATCATGAAGGAATTCATGTGGATCCCACCAAGATCGAGGCAATTATCAAATGGAAAACCCCTGAGTCACCAACCGAGGTTAGAAGTTTCTTAGGATTGGCCGGTTATTATAGAAGATTTATTCAAGATTTTTCTAGAATAGCCATTCCTTTAACTAAGTTAACATGTAAATCTGTTAAGTTTAAATGGGGACCAAAACAGGAAGAAGCCTTTAGAATTCTTAAACAAAGATTAACCAACGCACCCATATTAGCGTTACCAGAAGGAACTGAATATTTTGTAATCTGTTGTGACGCTTCTAAGTTAGGTTATGGATGTATGTTAATGCAACGTCAAAAGGTTATAGCTTACGCATCTAGGCAACTTAAGAATCATGAAGAGAATTATTCAACCCATGATTTAGAATTAGGAGCTATAAGTTTTGTCCTGAAAATTTGGAGACATTATCTTTACGGTAGTAAGTTTACCATTTTCACAGATCATAAAAGTTTAAGGTATGTTTTCGGGCAAAATGAGTTGAATATGAGACAGAGACGCTGGATGGAAATTCTTAGTGATTATGATTGTAATATCTAGTATCATGCAGGAAAGGCTAATGTGGTAGCTGATGCTTTAAGTCGAAAGTATCACGAAAAGCCAAAAAGAGTACGTTCTCTTAAATTAAATCTACAAGTAGATTTAAATGAGCAGATTAGGAAAGCACAAAATCAGTAATCAAGGATGATACTGAGAAATTAAAAGGAATGATTAAGGAATTAGAACAAGGAACAAATAGAATTTGGAGATTCCATAAGAAGAGAATGTGGATACCTAAATTAGGAAACCTACGCCACCGTATATTAGAAGAAGTCCATAAGTCTAAATATACGATGCACCCTGGAAATAATAAGATGTATCAGGATTTAAGAAAGAATTTCTGGTGGATAGGAATGAAAAAGGATATAGCATCTTATGTTTCTAAGTGTTTAACCTGTTCACAAGTCAAAGCCGAATATCAGAAACCCTCAGGTTTATTACAACAGATTGGAAATGCCAGTATGGAAATGAGAATTGATAATAATGGATTTTGTTACCAAATTACCCAAAACAAGAAAGGGTAATGATACAATCTGGGTGATTGTAGACAGGCTAACTAAGTCAGCTCATTTACTACCAATGAAGGAAACTTTCAGTATAGAACAATTAGCTAAGTTGTATGTAAATGAAATAGTTTCATTACATGGAATTTCTTTATCAATTGTTTCTGATAGAGATAGCCGTTTTACCTCTCATTTTTGGACAAGTTTCCAAAAAGCCATGGGAACCAAGCTGAATCTAAGTACAGCTTATCATCCTCAAACAGACGGACAAAGCGAAAGGACAATTCAGACAATGGAGGACATGCTTAGAGCTTGTGTAATTGATTTCGGAGGTAATTGGGACGATCATTTACCATTAATAGAATTTTCTTACAATAACAGTTATCACACAAGTATCAATGCTGCACCATTCGAAACACTGTATGGACGAAAATGCCGAACCCCAGTCTGTTGGGCAAAAATTGGAGAAAAGCAACTATCCGGACCCGAAATAGTACAAGAAACGACTGACAAAATCATTCAAGTCAAGGAACGACTGAAAGCAGCACGTGATCGACAAAAGAGTTATGCTGATAACAGACGAAAACCCTTGGAATTTCAGGTAGGTGACAAAGTGTTATTGAAAGTCTCTCATTGGAAAGGAGTGGTAAGATTCATAAAAAGGGGAAAGCTAAGCCCCAGGTATGTTGGACCTTTTAAGATTATTAGAAAAATAGGACATGTAGCCTATCAGCTACAACTGCCAGAGGAAATGGCAGGAATACATGATGTATTTCATATATCTAATATCAAGAAATGCTTAGCTGATGAATCACTAATAGTGCCTCTTAAGGATATAGAGGTAAATGAACAACTTAAGTTTGTAGAGAGGCCTCTACAGATTGTAGACAGGAAAATTAAGAACCTCAAACACATGAGATTAGTTCTGGTCAAAGTAAAATGGGACTCCAAAAGAGGATTAGAATACACATGGGAGCTTGAATCAGAGATGCAAAGGAAATATCCACAGTTGTTCCAGTAGATCTCGAGGACGAGCTCTAAAACAAGGTGGGGAGGATATAACAACCCTCAAAAAAATTTTCGACACCCTAATATATTTTAAAGTTTCCCTATATGTCCTAAAATACACCCCATATATGAAAATGGGCCATGAATACCTTTATTTTTATTAAAATGAATTAAAAACAGGATTTAGTGGTCTCTCACGGGGCGCGTAGCCCTTGGCTACCTCTTACGCGGGCCGCGACAGATAGGCCCCAGGCTTAACCCGGTGCCGCCACGTGTCGGGCTCGTGTCGAAGCTACATGTCAACTCAGCAAGGCTAGGGCCTACCCTAGCCACCCTCGCGGGCCGCTTAGACCCTAGTCGAAGCTTACGCGGGGCGCGACAAGGTCCGAGATCAGCACTATATATAGGGACATTCGGCTTCAGTTTGAAATCATTCATCTCTCGTTTTCTCTCTCAATTTCTATATAGTCAAAGTAATTTCCGGGTATTATACCCCCTAAATAACGAAGTTCTGCCTCGTTGTAAGTATCATAACCCTGGTTACGTATTAGATACGTTGCCCGATTGATCCAGGGTTCCGTAACGGTTGTCGTGGTTCTGCCCGACGTAGTCGTTGGAATGCCGTCTCGGGGAGAGTATTACTAATGTAAATATTGGGTTATTATACTAACACGTGTACATTTGTGTAAATTATAGATAATCACCAGGAAACCCTTAAAGAAAACCTAAGACAGCAATGTGAGTAATCTCCTTTTTGTAAACTGTTTTTACAAAACCTTAAATATTTTACAATGTGATTAAGCAGTGATTGAGTCTTTGTAATTCTTCAATTACTGCCGGTATGTTGGGGTTTTGTATACAAAATGTGGAACACGTTACCATTGGACAAAGAGTTAGCCAATGGGTAATATGACCCACCAGTCAGGATTGACAGTACTGAATGAGTAATTGTGTAGATGTAAACATTGTAATCGCTCTCAATACTGTGAAAAGATAAAACTCTTCTTGATTAAACTGGGATTCACTCACCAGTATTTCCCACTGACAAAATGTTTTTAAACACGTTTCAGGTAACAAAATGTGAAAGTCAACTAGAAGCCAGCTGGACAGTACTGAAGGCTTGGAAAAGTGGCTATAAAAGTTACCTAAATAAAAAAAGATGTTTTATTTAATAAAATAGAGATTATCTCTATAAATCAGTTTGTAATAAAAACTTGGGTTTTATCCCAATGCACTTATTTATATAAAGTGTGGTATTTTACTCTGATAAAATATATCCTAACTACGGTCCTGATGTAAATTCCGCTGCCAAATTGATAAACATTGATACCACCAATACTGATTCTCGCGGCCGCCCGTTCCCGGGAGAGATAGGGGGCGGGGGTTGCGACAATTTCCATTCACTACAAGTCATTATTACGTGGGCTCCCGTAATAATAAATTGTCTTGCATGGTCATCCCAACTTTCCCCCGTTCAAAGCAGATGATCCACCAAAGAGGGGACACTACTGTCCTTATACCTCCGACATGGATAGGACCATTGTGGTGGTCCACGCGCTAACATCCGCTATCGTTATGCGCGAATAGGCACGGTGCTTAGACGTAATAGGATTAAGGGAAATCCCAAGTAGTTGGAGGGGCACCCTCATGATGAGTACTTCATCTTTCTTGACTGGACAGGAGTGTCGTCAATCTTGTTTCTCAAAACTCACAGGGATCTCATCCCGTTGATAAGGGTGTTGTCCGAGGTTACCTCCTCCGCCTCGCCGTCACTACCGTAGTCAGGAACCTTCACATTCGAGAGGGAAGAACAACCATCTTCTACGGAAACCAGCTCAGGATCTTGTTTGGTAATCACTCCAGCCATGAGCTTCGCAATAAGCGCGAGGTTGTAACACCCGTCCCATTTATTTAAATTATTTAATATAAAATACGCATTTAATAAGGAAATACCTTGCATCCTTAATTAGGTAAACAAAACGGAAGTTTACATGACAAAGTCTTCGAGTTACTAACGACTAATTTCAAACATTCCAAACGACATGTTAAATATTTACTACATAAACATCGTCTTTAACAAGATTAGATAAGCGCGGAAGCTTCAAAATTTGTGTTCGGTTCTTGAGATGTTGCTTGATCGTCACCCGGAGCATAATAAACATCACCTAAGGTCAAAACCACATCAAATGTTAGTTTTGACAGTATTAATATGTATATAAACAAGACCTACAGCCATACAATTGAAAGAAAAACAAATCTCCAGCTTTTGGGTATGTCGCGCCCCGTGACAGATCGTGTTTCATCCTACGCGGCCCGCGACGGACATCGCGTTGCGCGACGGTGCACCCAGTTTGGGGTCGCGTGACGCGACACCATGTTTTTCGCAGAAGGTTGCTTAATTTGAGCTGCAGATTTCTAGCTGTAAGGTTTGGCACAATTCTAACTTTAATCATTCATAACTTTTGATCCGAAAGTCCGTTTTTGGTGATTCTTTTTCCTATGCGTTTGTAATTAAATTACCAACGTGTCTAATACGATATTTGTGTTAGAAATAAAATAAACGGGCTGGAAGTTTATAAGTACCAAGTGTACTTATTTGACCCGTATCGTTTTTGCACTAATTCGGCCCCTAGCAACTTTATGGCCGCAATGCGAATTTGCCCCGACCTCTTGGGCTTATGATCACCGGCATTTCCTTTCCAATTCTATGGTTTCATGCTCCTGTGATCCGCCTGCACCAATTGCTATTCGAAACACAATTTTGCTACCTACAAAACCATTATTCGACCCGCTTGGCTCATTTATGGAATCCTCCATTTTAATGACTACCGAACACTTTCTAACCAATTTTTAACTCATTAAATCATGTAGTGAACAATGTCACTTAAATTAATCCAAATCTTTATACTAAAACACAACTATGAACAATTGTACTATCTAAATTGCATGATGTAACGGAACAAGTTACATACCTTCAAAGCACACCTTTCAAACGCGCGTCGCCACCCGGTTGTCCACTAGACGCTCCGGTTTCCTTTCCTATAGAGTTCAACCACAAGATGTTTAGAACTCTTTTCTTAACATATATCGCATAGTTTGCCGTAACTTTACAAATATGCGTTTTAGCTCAAATCTCAGTTTTTAAGCCTTCTTGGAACTGATTTGTGCATTCAATTTGTGAACTTTGTGTGAGTTAGGGTTTTGGAGAACCCTGGTCGCCCTCCTGCGTTCTATTCGATCCACACACACCAGTGTGTGTTGGATTTTAATTTTTATGTTTTAATAAAACTTGTTTCACAATTGGCACATTTAACCCTCCTAGTTTCATGAGGTTTTTAGTTTAAGTGTTTTTTTTTACACTCTAACTTAGTATCACTAGACTCTTATCTAACTAGGTTAATTTTATTCCTAGTTAGTTCACTTGTTTATTTACCGACATCATATTTAAAATAAAAGGTTTACATTTTCGGGGTGTTACAAGTTCACCCCCCTTAAAAAGGGTTTCGTCCTCGAAACCGGAAATACGTACCAAATAATGTCGAGTAGAGACGCCGCATGTCACACCCCAACCGATGGCGGAAACATCGGGGCGTGGCACTGAGCGAAACAGATTGTCCAAAAGTTTCCATAACAACTATATTTACCAATTATTTAAAGCAACATGTCCCATACCATGTCATAAAAGATAACATAATTATTACAGGCAAGATCTAGTCAAATTGTTCTGTTCCAACAACTCAGATTTTTATTATAGACAATTGTTTATTGTTCTAAGTCTTTCCTAGCCTCGATTTCACAGCAAGCTAAGCAAATAAGCATCCTAAGCACCTGTCACATACGTTAAAGTAAAGGTCAATACACATAGTGTAAAGGTGAGCATACAAGTTTAATAATAGCATATAGAGTTCGAAATCGGTACGCATAACCAGCACGTACACATTGTAAAATGATGTATGTTAGTTATCGACATGAACCTATCAATACCAATGACTGCGAGTTGACTGCCCAAGGTAGTTCGTATTGCATGATCACCACCGTGACCCATGTAATTAATTGTCTTTAACAACCCCCGAGTGAACAGGTGCTGAGTCCAAACAAATAGTACCATCGTTGCTAAGGCAGGTAGACAACATTCCATGTGTAAACATAACAAACAAGCACTCATTAAGTCACGTATATCATGCGGTAATTTGGTTAGCGATTAAAGTATTGCGTAGTGTGTTCGATGTGATTTAGAATATGTAACGTATGTAACACCCAAAAGTGCGTAAAGCAAAAAGGGATCGAGTATACTCACAACGATTGGTGGATTGAAGGGAGCGCTAGAGAGTAGGGTTAGCCTAAACAGATCGATAGCATATTGATAAGCAATGCGTAAAACGAAACAAGTGACAGTGGGTCGAACAATAGTTTGATCGGATGGTAGTACGATCGGACAGCCGGTCGTTCGAGTGTCAGTCCGCTCGGATAGTCATCCGATCGGGTGACCTTTCGAGTGGATTGTTTCTTCCTTTGTGAAGGATGTGTTTGTGTATGATGGTTTGACTTTTGAAGTTTTCATTGTAGCATTTTGAAAACTTAGAAGTATCTCTACCTTTCAGGTCGATCGATCGAACGACCGTTCGATCGGGTGACAGTCCGATTGGTTGGATACTTCAGCGAGAGCAAGTTCACAGCAGATTGTCACTCGATCGGATGATGATCCGATCGGGTGGCAACACATGTGCATTGAACATGTTGAAAATTTGTTTAAGTTTTGAAGTCTGATCATTACATGGTCAAGTGGTAGTCCGATCGGGTGGTAATCCGATCGGGCAGCACTTCGTTCAATGTTCATCCCTCAAAGTTTGAAAATAAAAGTTGAGTGTGGGGCCAGGGTGCAAGTCGATCGGGTGACCACCCGATCGGGTGACAATTCGATCGGACAGCAGTCCGATCGGGCGGCACTCCGTTCTGGTGTCCCGGTCGTCTTCTTCCTTGGTTATTTTGATAGTTTGTCGTTTTATCGAGATGTTTTGATAGCGTGTTAGACAACAGAAACCTCGTCACGACTCAGTAGCCTGATCAGACAGGAATCACCAAAATCCGGCCGGTTAACTGTTCGGGACGGTGTTCCATGTTTAACCCGAAATCGGTAATCTCGTGGATAGAATCCAGATCTTGAACCAACACATCAACAAGAAGGAGTAGAAGGTTAGAACAAGCTCCGATGCTACCGGTTTTGAGGCATTGCGTGTAAAAGAGTTGAAAGAAAGTTAGAAACCATCTTTCAATCCTTTTTCACCTTGAATATGTTTAGATCTATGAAAGATCTTTGTTTATTTGTATGGAAATCGTTTGGATCTAAGTTGTTCTTGGTGGATTGAAGCCAAAACATGAAGTTCCTAAGAACACCATGATGACATCATCCTAGAACACCTCAAATCTAGTGATTTCACGGTTAAAAGTTAAGATTCGAAAGATAGAAAGGTGTAGGAGTGCGTGTAGATTAAGGAAGTACAAGATTTAGGTGGAAAACTTACACGATTTGAGAGAAATCGAAGAAAAGAAGCTTGAGTGCGGCTGGTTCGAGCAGAGAGATGTCACTTACCAAAAGTAGTAACAAGTGAGGTATTTATGGGGTTTCCCAAAGTGGAAAGGGGAGGAGAGGGGCTGATCGATCGGGTGGCAGCCCGGTCGAATGGCAGGTCGATCGGCTGGTCACTTGGTCGATTGGCCACTTGATTCAAGCGTTCGGTGCGACGAGTTTTGCCGTTTCGATTGCGATTGCGAGCGTTGCGATGCGATAGAGTTTCCTAGTAAAATTACTTTTAATCCCAACTACTATATCAACATACAAGCATCCTTATTTCATATTCGTTTAGCGTTTGCGATTCGATTGCAATTGAGTTTCGATTGCATTTCGATTAATCACCACAACATAACATAAATAAACATGCACAAGTAACACATAAGGCACACACACGTATAACAATATCCAGAATGCGTAATTCGAGTTGCGAGTGCGATTGCGATAGCGATAAATCGATAAAACATGCGATAAATATCGAATAAACCTCGATTATTAATAAGTACTCCACATAAAACAACTAACGTAAGGCATAAAATAGACTAACTACAAGTCAAAGACTAAACAGGAATTGAGCAAGGAGTGACAGATCGCAATTAGCAATCTTGTCTCCCTTTCACTTCAATCTTGACATTGACTTTGACTTTCGAAACACGGGGTGTTGCACCGCATCTCTTCTTTGGACTCCCACATAGTGTCCGAACCCTTTCTATGCTCCCATTTGATCTTAACTTGATCAATTTTCTTGTTCCGCAAATCTTTAACCTTCCGATCCAGAATCTCAATTGGCCTTACCGCATAATTAAGGCTATTGTCCACCTCGATGTCATCGTAATGGATATAAGCCGTTTCCTCCACCAAGCACTTTCGGAGTTGTGACACATGAAACATGCCATGAATTCCGCTCAATTCGTCCGGTAATTCAAGGCGATACGCTACCTTGCCAACCCGTTCGATGATTTTAAATGTCCCGATAAACCTCGGGATTAGTTTTCCTCTTTTCCTGAACCGGATAACGCCCTTCCATGGGGACACTTTTAACATAACCACGTGCCATGAATTCCGCTCAATTTGTCCGGTAATCTTGACTTTGACTTTCACTTTCGAAACAGGGGGTGTTACAGCCTCCCCTAGTTGAGGGAATTTCGTCCCGAAATTAGGCCGAAGCCGTAACAAACAACTGCGGGTACTTCGCCTTCATGTCGCTTTCGAGTTCCCAAGTGAACTCTGTGCCTCGTTTTCCTTCCCATCGGACTTTCACAATAGGAATGCGCGAGCGTCTATGCTGCTTGGTTTGGCGGTCCATGATTTCGACAGGCTTCTCCACGAAGTGTAGTGTTTCGTTTATTTGGAGATCGTCAAGAGGCACAATTAAATCATGCTCAGCCAGGCACTTTCGGAGGTTCGAAACATGGAAAGTCGGGTGAACGTTACTAAGTTCCTCCGGTAGTTCGAGTCTGTAGGCGAATTTTCCGATCCTTTCCAGAATCTTAAAAGGTCCAACATATCGAGACGCTAGTTTCCCTTTCTTGCCGAATCTGACCACACCCTTCCAAGGTAATACCTTTAGGAGTACGTAGTCGCCAACGTCAAATTCAAGGGGCTTGTGTCGTCTATCGGCGTAACTTTTCTGTCGACTTCGAGCTTTCAGCAGATTGTCTCGAATTTGGAGGACTTTGTCAGTCGTTTCTTGCAATAGCTCATGACCGGTTAATTGCGAGTGCCCGATCTCGTGCCATACAATAGGCGATCGATATTTTCTTCCGTATAAAGCCTCGAATGGTGCCATTTGAATGCTGGAATGATAACTGTTATTATACGAGAATTCGAATAACGGTAGGTAAGCATCCCAATTACCACCGAAATCTATGACACACGAATGGAGCATGTCTTCAAGAGTACGGATCGTTCTCTCAGTCTGACCGTCGGTTTGAGGGTGGAATGCAGTACTTAGATTAAGCGTAGTACCAAGAGCCGCTTGAAACGTTTCCCACAGTCGCGAGGTAAACCGAGCGACACGGTCAGAGATGATGTCGCGAGGCGTCCCATGTCAACAAATGATCTAATTGTTGTAGATTCGGGCTAATCGTTCTACTGATGTGTGTAAAATGCAACATATAAATTACATCAAATGAGGCATAAAACTAACCCTTTTTTAGTACTAATAGTGGAAAAAGAGTGTTTTTGTCTTCCTTTTGTATTTTCAGGATTAAATGAGCTCAAAAACGCAAAAGAAGCAAAAAGACAGCTAAATCCAACATAAATACAAGAAAAGGAACATTAGTGGATTGCCCGAACCCTCAACGGCACCTTCCAAAGCAAAATAGAGAAAACAGAAGGCTGAACACGCCCCGTGCTCAGCCAGCACGGGGCCGTGTCCAAGAAGCAGCAGAAAAGACAAACCTATAGAAGCTTCTATTGCCCACCACGGGGGCCGTGCTCAGCGGACACGGGGGCGTGCCGAAAGTACTGCAGGCGCATTAATTGTAATTGCGAATTACAATTAATGAAGAGAGAGAGTGTCAGACGGGCACGGGGCCGTGCCCAGCGAACACGGGGCCGTGCCCAGGCCTCTGTTCAGCCTATAAATAGGAGTGCTTGGTTTCATTGCAACTCATCCCTTGGCACACCACCTCTCTCACACTTCATCCACCACCCACCACCATCACAACACCATCATCCACCACCATCATCCATTGTCCATCATAGAGTGTGTGAGTCGTCTCGGGATCCAAGATTGATCGTAAGAGTTCTTGACAATCAAGGCCATGTTTGCCTAAGTCTCTTACATCACTTGGTGAAGACAAAGTGTCTAGTATAATACTTTTTATTTCTAATCTTTTGCACTTTTTATTTGGTTTTGTATTAATGACTTTAATAACTAGTTACTTATGTTGAAGGTGATCTTTCCTTATCGTTTGTCCGTGGTGTCTTGGCATTATTTTACTGTCTATATAAAATAAAGGATTTTCACCATTCATGTCTCCACGGTCTATATGGAGGTATGTTGGCTACCTGGTAGGGGGTTAAGGGAACGGTTTGGTAAAGGTCTTGCCATTGTTCAGCGTTTAGAGGTCCTGCAATGGACCTGGGTCAAATTTAGTAGGACCTCCTTCAATGCTTCACGGTATTGGATGGCGGGGGTCCAAACTCTTTGATCCCCTCATAAGTTAACTACTATTAATACTATAACCCGGCTATTTAGGACTGTATCCCTGCTGACTCAGACTACTTAGTCGAGGGTAACGTCACCGCCAAAAGCGGGGCCTACCACAATACTGCATTAATAACTTAATTCATTATCTTCCAATAATCCACCCCTTTAGGATTGTATCCCTGCTGACTCAAACTACTGGGGTGAGGGTAACGTCACCTTCAAAAGAGGGGCCTACTACAATAACTAAGATAATCTCTTAATTATGTGCAAAAGTGCGGAAATAATCAAAGGTTATACTAGATACGAGTCGGAACCAAGTGATTCATCTTGTCTATCTGTTTTTATTTTATTTTTATTTTCAGCATTTTAGTTAGTTTTTATTTTTCTTAGTTTAAAACATTTTTTCCAAACTTTTATTTTGGTTAGACGTTGAGGATAAACCGGTACTAAAAGCTCTTGTGTCCTTGGACGACCTCGGTATCTTACCAACGCTATACTACACTCAACGATGGGTGCACTTGCCCATATGTGTGTTTAGTGTTAGTGAAATATCGTGTTTTATAAATTTAAAACTTGGCTTAAATAAGTGTTAAAAATGGCTTAAAATATACACCTAAAATATACAACACTTTCACGCACATCAAGTTTTTGGCGCCGCTGCCGGGGACACAAGGATTTTAAGAAAGTTAGGAATCAACGGCCTAATCATCTTTTATTTTTCTTTTTATTTTTTTTAGGATTTTCTTAGTTTTTCAGCTTCTGCAGAGCTCAGCACGGGTCGTGCCCGCTGAACACGCCCACGTGCTCAATCATTGGAACTGGCAATCCTGTTTTACATCAGACAGTAAGCTGAACACGGGGCCGTGTCCACTCAACACGCCCCCGTGCCCAAGTTTCAGTTACTGAAAACAGAACCGTTAGATCCCGACGGTTGGTAATTTCTGACATAAACATGAGTGATAGTAATTATTTTTACTTTCGGCACTCTTATGGTACGTGGTGTCAATTATGTGGTGGCGAACATGAAGAAGTAAAATGCTACTTCCTAAATTATAGGCCCCACTACATGGACCCACGATCTTTTCACAACCTTAAGAGGGGCGAAAGTAAAAATAAGCACTATTTCTCCCTCGAATGCGCCCAGCCAGATATTCTAGGGGAAATGTTCCTTAGCGAATTATTTCAACTAGAAGAGCTAATTCTGAAATGGATAGAAGAGCTTAGGAAGGATTTTACTAATCCGCCCCAAGACGATACCCATGAAGAAATGTTGGTACCGCATTCCGACAACCTCGTTGCTCCCGAAAATACCTTCGTACCTAGCAAAGACTTGGACGATAGTCGTCCCTGTGTCGATTGTGCCATGAAGGACTCTCCATCGACTTCGTTCGATGCATACATAGACCTGAGCGATTCGGCATATACCTTCTTTAACGAGAGCCCGGAAAAGGGTTGGACTTGTCCACCTAGAATGAAAATAGGAATTACCCTCACCGACAACCTCTTGCGTTCTCGCCTTAGTCTAGGACAATTAAGGTATATTAGGCACTTTGGGGTTGTTCCAACCAGTAAGGAACCACCCGATATCGGGGAGATCCTTGAATTAGCAAAACTCCATAAAACAGCCTCCAGACACGGGGCCGTGTCCAGGTCAGCACGCCCCCGTGCTCACTAAAAAGATTCTCTGCTGATTTGGTCAGAATACGGACAAAATGTGTCAGGATTTTCTCTGAACACGGGGCCGTGTCCAGTCAACACGGGGCTGTGCCCATGGTGCTGTCGTTTTCTTTAAATGCAGCCTGATTCCTGCTCAATTTGACCACTTCAATTGACAGAGATCTCTGGAATTTTCACTCATACCATCCTAGGTAAGTGTCAAAAGAAGGTTCCAAGGGACCCTCTTGTCCTTTCCACTTTTATTCATTTCCTCCTCTTTCAAAATTTTTCAAAAGTTCCTCCATAGAAGCTTGGAAATCCTTTGATTCCAATCCTCTATGTGAAGTTTGTAAGATTATTTGCTAAAGATTCTGGGCTAAAGTTAGTTGAATAACTTTACTTTAAATTATCCGAGCTTAAAACCCAGATAACAATCATAAAAATAATTTAAAACTCCAAGAGTCTTTAGCCAAAAATCCTGCAGACAAATGGACACGGGGCCGTGCTCAACGAGCACGGGGCCGTGTCCAGGGGCTCTGTTTTGTAAAAATTTAGTTTTCTTCGGTTTTCTTCACAGAAAATGGCAAGCAGAACAAGCGGATCATCTTCAAGGAATAACCGACAAGGGAGGAGATCTTCAACAGCAGAAGACTCTCTTGTAAACTATGTTTACGCTCTAAGGGAGGCTATTGATGAAATGACGGGAGTGGAAGAAGCATTGGTCGACCGTATCAACCATCTTTCTGTGGGGCTGGAGGGCTGTCTCCATGAAGTAAACCTCTTGCACCAGAGGTTGAACCTTCTCGCCTCCCCGCCTTTGGTACCCATAATAACCCAAAGGGCGTGGAACGTGGTACCCGAAGTTGTCATTCCAGCTGAATGGTACGCCATGCACCAAGAGCTTCCTCGAAGAGTGGTGCAAGGAGTCCCGGTGAATGTTCCCCCTCAACCACCAACAGCAGAAGAAAACGAAGCCGCATTCTTCCTCCCTAGGGAGATCGAAGAATGGCTTTAAACAAAGTTTAGGAAGGAACTCATTCGGCTAGAAGTCCTACTCTATCGGGAAATCATTCTCGAAATTTTCCTAAAATAGTAGAACTCCTTATGATAACCTCGTGTACTTGCTGACCTATCTAGTTAAGTTTTAATTTAGGATTATGTAAGTTCTCTCTATGATGAAATGAAATGATGGTTTTAATGTTTGGATGGTTTGTAAAACACACTCATGGTAGTGAAGGATGAAAAGGGGAACGAGAAAAATGATCCCATGCACAAGAACAAGGCAACCCGACAATTTTCTCCCTTTCAGAAGGTTCAACACGGGCCGTGCCCAACCAACACGGCCCCGTGTTGAACCACCTGCAGAAAACGCCCAGTACAGGTAACTGGACACGGGCCGTGTTCACCCAACACGCCCCCGTGTCCAGACTTCTGTTCCTCTTATTTCAATTTTGTTACTGGCACTTAAACACGGGGCCGTGCCCGGATAACACGGGGCCGTGTTCAGTGCCCAGTAACACAAAATTTTGCTTTTTAAACACTAATTTACACATCTAATCAACCTAAAAATTTATTTTTGGGACACATTGAGGACAATGTGTAATTTAAGTGTGGGGGGGATGCTAAAACCTTGAATTTTGCAAGTCCTGAATACAAGCCTTACACAAAACTCTATTGGAACCGCTAATCACCCCAAATTTTTTCAAAAATTTCATTTTTTTTACTTGTCTAGGTTTAACTCGGGAAATTCAAGCTTTCAAAAAGGTTATATTTTTACAAATTTACAACCGATAGCGTAGTGATAAAAAGAACCAACATAAGAAAATTATGAAAAGGTATGACAAACTTATTTAAAATTTGATTATATATACTTGATCACATAAAAACCCATTCCCACAAAAGTGAGTTTTGAGCCTTTATTGAGCACACAATTTCATATCATTTAACTAAATGCTCATTTTTCGTTTCTTGCGTGAATAGCCGCTTGGTTCTTACGACTCTAGAACTTGCCATGACAATACATTCCCGGTCCTTATCAACTTAAACCCAAGTAAGTAAATGATAGAGGCATTAGGACTAACCCTTTTTCATTTCTACACCATTATTTTTTTTTTTTTTTTTTTTTTCACCACCTACCCAAAAATCCCCCTAGTTAGCCCCTTTGAGCCAAAACCTTTTCATTTCATCACCCAAAACAAAAACCCTTTCACCCACCAAAACCTTTTTCATTTTTTTTACCCTTTATTTTAGTAACAAGTTCGATTCTTCGAAAAAAAAAAAAAAAAAAAAAAGAGAGAAAAATGAAGCAAAAAGAAAATAAACAAACAAAGTAATCAAAAATAACTTTGTTTGAATAAAAGCTTCATCAAAAATAAAAAGTTGCAAAAATACGAAAACCGACACTTGTTACGCTTTTTAGCCCTTTTTCTACTAACCACTAACCCAACCACCTACCTTTAACCCTAGCCAACCCTTAACCCACAAAGTCCTCTTGATATCTACAAAGGTATAAAAGTTAAAAAGGAGGAGGATTGATTTCTTGGCAAGCCTATGGTAGGAATAAGTTCCATGCCGCTCTCGAGTGATTCACTAAAAATACACCTTCGGCCGAGTGTGAGTGATTTCCCCGCGAGATATGTGAACTTGTATATAAATAGAATTTTAAAAAGGCATGTTATGCCCAAATAAGTAATTTCTTTTATGAACAGTTCTAAATAAATCATTACGAATAGGAGTGTAAATAAATAAAAATAAAACCCTAAAAAGATCTTGGAAATCCCGACACTCTATGACAAGCCCAAAAACCTTCTCTTCTACCTATTCCATTTGGGAGTGTAAGCCAAATATTAAAGAGTTTTGCTTGAGGACAAGCAAAAGTTCAAGTGTGGGGGTATTTGATGTGTGTAAAATGCAACATATAAATTACATCAAATGAGGCATAAAACTAACCCTTTTTAGTACTAATAGTGGAAAAAGAGTGTTTTTGTCTT
>JARYGA010056363.1:0-28891 GCA_030545235.1 Helianthus tuberosus
AAATCCTCGTAGAATCTTCCATATCTTCGTATAAGGGATTCAACGTAGGATGTCCAAAGGTACTACCTTAAATCCTTAATGGGCTTCTACGTAATAGTAAAGACCCTTGGATTATAATATACTATTCCATAATTAGACCCCTTGAGTGGTCTAGTTAAACAGATTGATCCAAAAATCTGGTTAGGAATATCATGTGATGATATAGCTGAAAAGACTCCTTGGTGGTCTAATCAAAGAGATCATTTGTTGATCTAATTAAAAGGACCCTATGATAGTCTAGTCACGCTCATCACAGGTTTGAATTTCTTCCCCTTCACATTACAAAACAAACTGTGCGGACTGTGCAAATTATGGATGCATACATAATTATGGAATTCAGTGCATAGAAACCACAGCAAGTTTTGTCATGTGTCTAGAGTTGACTCAGTTCATTTCCGTTTCTGAAGAATACCCATTGAGGAAAATGACTCATTCCGTTCATTTTCGTTTCTGAAGAATATCCATCGAGGGAAATGAATATTCTTGATTTTTCCTTCATTTCCGTTTCTAAAGAATACCCATTGAGGAAAATGACTCATTCTGTTCATTTTCATTTCTGAAGAATATCCATCGAGGGAAATGAATATTCTTGATTTTTTCCTTCATTTCCGTTTTTGAAGAATACCCATTGAGGAAAATGACTCATTTCGTTCATTTTCGTTTCTGAAGAATATCCATCGAGGGAAATGAATATTCTTGACTATTCGTTCATTTCCATTTCGGAAGAATACCCATCGAGGAAAATGACTCATTCCGTTCATTTTCGTTTCTAAAGAATATCCATCGAGGGAAATGAATATTCTTGATTATTTGTTCATTTTCATTTCTGAAGAATACCCATTGAGGAAAATGACTCATTCCATTCATTTTCGTTTCTGAAGAATATCCATCGAGGGAAATGAATATTCTTGATTATTCGTTCATTTTCGTTTCTGAAGAATACCCATTGCGGAAAATGACTCATTTCGTTCATTTTCGTTTCTGAAGAATATCCATCGAGGGAAATGAATATTCTTGATTATTAGTTCATTTTCGTTTATGATGAATACCCATTGAGGAAAATGACTCATTCCGTTCATTTTCGTTTCTGAAGAATATCCATCGAGGGAAATGAATATCCTTGATTTTTCCTTCATTTTCATTTTTAAAGATTGTCCGTTGAGAGAAATGACATGATTAAGCCTTGCATAATCTTTGATGGGTTATTCTACGCAAATAGATAAACACCCTAGATTCCATGCAAGGCAATTATTTAACACAGCGTCACAGACAAACTCCTACGAATAAATTTCGGGACGAAATTTCCTAAAGTAGTGGAGACTGTGACACCTGTGCCTCTGCGACCATCAAACAAATACCAAACCAATGAAATATTGTATTTCATACTTGGGATTTGTATAAATATGTGTATCTTTTGCACATATCAATTCTTGTTCGATTTCAAGCTTTAAATCGCTTTCTAGAATGTTATACGCGCACTGATGCGTAAATATAACCAATTTAATGCAACGTACACTCCGGAATAGTTAAATATGCTTAACATACCTTAAATAACCTTTACATAACTTAGAAGTAAGTTTTGGAGGGTTTGGTGTGGCGAAATCAAGTTTATTCGCTTACAGGGACTAATTTTGACAAACTGCGAAAGTATGCCGATTTGTACTGTAACGAGCATTCCGGAACATGACGATAAGTTAAAAATATCCTAAATATCCCTTACATAGCTTAGAAATTGGCTTATAGGGGTTCGGTGTGCTAAAATAAACTTTTTGGTCATTCAGGGACTAAAAGCGTCAAAAAGTGCATAAGTTTGCATTTTCGCGCATATCTTACGTTCTGAATACATCCGGACATCCAAAAATTTATGTAATCATTAAAATATTTTATTTTAGTGATTGGCATGATAAAATTCCATTCGTCGCATAATTTGGATCGTGTTTCGCATTCGTTCGTGTTTCGTCGTAATTAACCGAACAACGCAACCGTACAACCAAACGAACCGACATCCGAGATATTTTGAGCATGTTTCATGTTCCCTATACTTTAACATCATTTTAGAGCCTCTAAATGGGATTAACGAAGCTTAAACGTGTCAAAAATGCATCAAAAACCATGTTTTGCACATTCAGGGACCAAAATTGACAATCTGCCATAGTTATCTTAGGAAGGGACCAAAATGAAAAATCTAAATTCCAGCTTGTTCCAGCTGTTCCCCTCATTTGCACATGGTTTTAATGAAACTAGGGGCTCCCATGGTTTCACAAAACCATGGGCACATGTGTACGGATGAGATCGAAGCTCGTTTTACAACGAACGATCTTAACGGTTGTGCAAAAACTATAAATACCCCATCCATTTCATTATTGCAACTCAAATTTGACCTGATATTTCTCTAAGTTGAGGTGCTTTCACTTCATACCTGAGAATAATCGGGTCAAACTTCCGTTCTTGGACCTTTTGTAAGTCCTCTTTCGTTCTTTTTCGCGTGAAAGTCAAACTGTGTTTGACTTTCTACTTTGACCAGTTTATGGTCAACATGAAGTTCGTTCGAACTTCATAACATGAGCGTAATCACGATGGTTTTAGTCTCTTGTGACTATACCTACTGATTACCACGTTATCTAGGCATAGTGGCGAGTCGTAGTTTCGGCCAAAATGCGTATTCTTGCGTATTTTGTAACCAAACTACTTTTAGGTATCAAAACCGTTTAATTTGTTAACAAACCTGTTTTCAAACCTCGTTAAGCATGTTTTAACATGTTTAGCTCGTCACATTAGGTTTAGGTCTTATGTAGGGTCGTAAGGTAAGCGGTCTAAACAACCGCTTATACTTTCGAACCCGACCCGTTTAGTCGATCTTTAGGATCCGACCAAACACATTAGGTAACCATAGTTGCATAGGGAATAACCTTCCGAGGTTATAATTTATGGTCACGTCGTTTAAGTAGTTGTATGATAGGTAGTTTATATTCCTTAGGTAAATTACCAAAATGCCTTTTTTACGCCAAAATTCATTTTAAGCATATGTAACATAATTTTTGATATCTAAACTGATTTGGAAACAATATTAGACATGTTAAGGCATATTTACTTATCATAGGACTAGTTAGGTGGTCCGAAATCGTTTTACGCGAACGACGCGTTAAAGTGGCGTAAGCTACCTTAACGAATCGTAATGGGTCGTAAGCGCTGAGGTTAGGTTTCATTTTAGAATGTAGGCTTTGTTAAACCCTATTACATGAGTCCTTACACTCATTTGGTTTACGAAACCTCATTTTATCTGATCCTCCGATTTAGGTCCGTTTATTTACATAGTTATCTATATTAGGTTCCGTTTGATTCCGTGATCCCTCTTGCTTTGCTTGGTTGTTGTACAAGACTTCTAAGCACCCTCAAGTGAGTACATAGTCCCCTCTTTTACTGTTTTTCAAACATTTTGGGGTGAAACACATGTGCCTACTTGTTATTTTCATGCTTTCCATGTTTTCATATCATATACTTGCTATGTTCATTGGTACACTATTAGTACATGATTTCATTATGTCTTGCTATGTATGTTCACTTAACACGCTAGCACAATTGTTTTACGTTTTGAACCATTTGAAATCATTGGATGTATGTGAACCATTTGAAATCATTGGATGTATGTGAACCATTTGTAACCATTTGATGTATGTGAACCATTTGAAATCGTTGGATTTATGTGAACCGTTTGTAACCATTTGATTTATGTGAACCATTTGTAACTGTTTAAGCCATTGGGTTAGGGAAGTGATTAGGTAACGGAGCGGGTGTAATGTGTTAATAGCATGGTGGATACGCCGCTGGTACTTCCTATATATAAGTGCTTTTAACACTTTTTATATCGTTGCGTTATCTAGATCACTTGGGTAAACGATTTTGAAAAAATGTCACACAATTATGTTTTCTGAATAATATAAACCATACGAGTCTTATTAACGAGTTTCTACGAGATGTTTTACGATTTGATTTAATAAAACAAAATTTTTTGGAGTTAAGAATTGATGTGTGCAAAATGAAACATATAAATTACATCAATTGTGGCATAAAACTAACCCTTTTTTAGTACTAATGTTGGAAAAAGTGTGCTTTTGTCTTCCTTTTGTATTTTCAGGATTAAATGTGCTCAAATTAACAAAAGAAGCAAAATGACATCAAAATCTAACATAAATACAAGAAAAGGAACAAACGTGACATGCCCGACCCCACGGCAACACCTTCCCAAGCAAAACAAGAAGACAGAAGACTGAACACGCCCCGTGCTCAGCCAGCACGGGGGCGTGCCCAAGTGTCAGCAGAAAAGACAAAGTGGTAGAAGCTTCTATTGCCCACCACGGGGCTGTGCTCAGTGGACACGGGGCCGTGGTCAACTATAAGATTCGCAGAATCCAAGCAAATCTTCATAGTACAGATATGCTTCTGCACACGGGGTCGTGCTCAGCGGACACGGGGGCGTGGTCAACTAATAAAGACAAGCTGCATTAAATGAAGAAAGAGAGGATGTGGATATGGGGCCGTGCCCACTGGACACGGGGCCGTGCCCGAGCTTCTGTTCAGCCTATAAATAGGAGTGCTTGGCTCAAGCTCAAACCATCCCTTGGCACACCACCTCTCTCACACTTCACCCACCACCCACCACCACCATAACACCATCATCCACCACCATCATCCATTGTCCATCATAGAGTGTGTGAGTCATCTCGGGATCCAAGATTGATCGTAAGAGTTCTTGACAATCAAGGCCATGTTTGCCTAAGTCTCTTACATCACTTGGTGAAGACAAAGTGTCCAGTGTAATACTTTTTATTTTTAATCTTTTCTCACTTTTTAATTGGTTATGTATTAATGACTTTAATAACTAGTTTCTTATGTTGAAGGTGATTCTTCCTTATCGTTTGTCCGTGGTGTCTTGGCATTATTTTACTGTCTATATAAAATAAAAGATTTTCACCATTCATATCTCCACAGTCTATATGGAGGTATGTTGGCTACCTGGTCGGGGGTTAAGGGAACGGTTGGTAAGAGTCTTGCCGTTGTTCAGCGTTTAGAGATCATGCAAGGGACCTGGGTCAAATTTAGTAGGACCTCCTTCAATACTTAACGGTATTGGATGGCGGGGGATCCAAACTCTTTGATCCCCTCATAAGTTAAACTACTATTAATACTATAACCTGGCTATTTAGGACTGTATCCCTGCTGACTCAGACTACTTAGCCGAGGGTAACGTCACCTTCAAAAGAGGGGCCTACCATAATTTGCATTAATAACTTAATTAATTATCTTTCAAAAATCCAACCCTTTAGGATTGTATCCTTGCTGACTCAAACTACTGGGTTGAGGGTAACGTCACCTCCAAAAGAGGGGCCTACTACAATAACTAAGATAATCTCTTAAATAAGTGCAAAAGTGCGGAAATAATCAAAGGTTACACTATACACGAGTCGGAACCAAGTGATTCATCTTGTCTATCTGTTTTTATTTTTATTTTTATTTTCAGCATTTTAGTTAGTTTTTATTTTTCTTAGTTTAAAACCTTTTTCTAAACTTTTGATTTGATTAGACGTTGAGGATAAACCGGTACTAAAAGCTCTTGTGTCCTTGGACGACCTCGGTATCTTGCCAACACTATACTACGCTCACGATGGGTGCACTTGCCCATATGTGTGTTTAGTGTTAGTAAATATCGTGTTTTATACATTTAAAACTTGGCTAAAAAGTGTAAAAGGGCTTAAAATAAACATTAAAACCATAACACACTTCACGCACATCAAGTTTTTAGCGCCGTTGCCGGGGACACAAGGATTTTAAGAAAACTTAAAATCGACGGCCTAATCAGTTTTTCAAAACCTTTTTAAAATGCGGCCGTGCTCCCTGAACACGGGGCCGTGCTCGCTGAACACAAGGATTTTTTCTGCATTTTAGTTTAGTTTTGTATTTACAGTAACCTGTACACAGGGCCGTGCTCGCTGAACACGGGGCCGTGCTGCACATTTTCATAAAAACACCCAGTAACAGTAGCTTGAACACGGGTCATGCTCACTGAACACGCCCCGTGCTCAACGAAATCAGTAAATTTAATTAAAACGCCCAGATACAGATCCTGAACACGGGGCCGTGTCCACTGAACACGGGGCTGTGTCCAGCCTCTGTTTCCGTTTTTATTTTTGTTTTCTGATCTCGAGACTTGGTTGTGGTCTGCTGAGTGATTCTCATGGATCAATACTCAGGAGGTTACAACTACACCTATGAGGAGGATGATTATAGGAGTAACTATTGCACTAATTGTAGTAATCCGCACTCGGTTCAATATAATCACTCATATCAACCATCCACTTCATACACCTACTATGAGGAGCCCAGGTACGAGCCATCAACTTCATACACATCTTATGAAGACCAATGGTATGAACCTCCTCCCTTATACTCATATTTTGATGAACCAAGGTATGAACCTTCTTACTCATACTTTGAGGAACCAAGATATGAGCCACCACCTTCGTATGCTTACTATGAGGAACCATGGCGTGAACAACCCACCTCATACGAGTATTATGAAGAACAAAATTACGACCCTTATCCATCATATGCTTACAATGAAGAACAATGGTGTGAACCATCTACTTCATCTGGGTATTATGAGGAACAAAGGATCGAACAACCAGATTCAAGGTTTGAAAATCCCGATCCTTTTTCTATAACCGAAGTGACCGATAGGATATTAGAACGCCTTAGAGTTATCGATCGCTATATAAAAGAATCTCGCGCAAGGGAAGAGGAGTCCCACGCAAGAGAAGAATTAAATAAAGAAGAGATAACCGAAAGTGTAAAAATGGAAGAACAAATAAGTGAAGAACCGACACATGAGTTAAACAACGAAAAAGGTGAGTCCGATAACGTTAAAATTCAAGAAGAGTCTAATTTTGAAGAAATTAATCTCTTGTCACCTTCTTTTGAAAATCATCGTTTAGTACCCACTCATGCTAAGCTTTTAAAAGAATTAAACACTAACACTAAAATTGACGAAACGGTAAGTGTTAACTTAACTAATGATCAAACCTCACTAATAAAAGAAGACCCATTTGAAATTAACATTACACTGGTTCCATGTTTTTTTCAAAAATCATTTATTAGTAATGTCACAATCGATAAAGATCTTTGTGTTAACATAATGCCTAATTACATTTTCGAAAAATTAAGTATTAGTGATTTTTCTCCACTTCAAATACCCATTTTTCTATCCAATCGGAAAGTATTAAAATCAATCGGTATAGTTGAGGATGTCTTGGTTCAAACAAATCAAATAGTAGTTCCCACCGACTTTGTCATCCTCGATGACGCTCCTCTAATGTTGGGACGACCATTTGTAAAAACCCACGAAGCTTTGAAAAACCGGAAGTACAACAATCTACCTCTCCAATTAGGGGCATTTAAAAGAAGTGTCGATCTTGAGCGGTCAATGAAATATCCATTCGGCAACAATGACCCCCTAATTGAAGATGAAGATGAACCACCCGATACAAGTGAAAAGTTTGACCACTTTGTTGAAAAAGAGGTCGCCATAGAACAAACTTTTAAAGTTCTTGATCAAAATGAGCAACCAAATAAGGAGTCTCCTAAAGACCCACCACTTGAGCTCAAAGAACTTCCAAAAGATTTGGAATATGCTTTTCTAGACAAAGATGGTAAATTACCTGTAATTATTTCATCTAAATTAGGTAACTTAGAAAAAGAAAAATTAATTAGTCTTTTGAAAAAACACAAAAAAGCGATTGCTTGGAAGCTTGTAGATATTAAAGGAACAAGTCCTTCCATGTGCACGCACAAAATTTTAATGAATGATGACTACAAATCGGTAATACAACCACAACGTCGAGTAAATCCAAATGTTCAAGAAGTCGTTAAAAACGAAGTCAGCAAATTACTTGACGCCGGACTTATCTATCCTATCTTCGATAGTCCTTGGGTAAGTCCCGTCCAAGTAGTTCCAAAGAAAGGAGGTATGACGGTAATAACTAATGAAAAGAATGAACTAATACCAACGAGAACCGTCACAGGATGGAGAGTATGTATAGATTATAGACGATTAAATGAAGCAACAAGAAAAGATCACTTTCCTTTACCCTTCATTGATCAAATGTTAGAAAGATTATCCGGTCATAAATTTTACTGTTTCTTGGATGGGTTTTCAGGTTACTTTTAAATCCCGATAGCACCCGAAGACCAAGAAAAGACAACTTTCACATGTCCCTATGGAACTTTTGCTTATCGACGCATGCCGTTTGGTCTATGTAATGCCCCCGCAACATTCCAACGTTGCATGGTAGCCATTTTCCATGACATGATAGAAAAGACAATGGAAGTCTTCATGGACGACTTTTCTATCTTTGGGGATTCATACGACCAATGCCTCGATAACCTCGAACGAATGCTATCCCGATGTGAGGAAACTAACCTCACCCTTAATTCGGAAAAATGCCATTTCATGGTAACGGAGGGAATAGTACTCGGTCACAAAATCTCAAGCGAAGGAATGGAGGTGGATCGAGCCAAGATTGACACCATTTCTAGATTATAACCTCCATCCTCCGTTAGAGCTATTAGAAGTTTCCTAGGGCATGCCGGATTTTATAGGCGGTTTATCAAAGACTTTTCTAAAATTTCTAGGCCTCTAACAAAATTACTTGAAAAAGATGCTCCTTTCATCTTTGACAAGGATTGCAATCAAGCATTTCTAACCCTAAAGGAAATGTTAGTCAATGCACCTATCATGATAGCGCCTGATTGGAAATTTCCTTTCGAAATCATGTGTGATGCAAGTGACTTTGCAGCTGGAGCTGTCTTGGGAAAGAAAAACATTTCCACCCAATTTATTATGCTAGTAAAACACTTAATGATGCCCAAGAAAATTACACAACAACTGAAAAAGAATTACTAGCTGTGGTATTTGCTTTTGATAAATTTCGTTCTTATCTTGTTCTTTCTAAAACTATAGTCTATATAGATCATGCAGCCATTCGATATCTCTTCAAAAAGCAGGATGCAAAACCACGTTTGATTCGGTGGATTTTACTCCTCCAAGAATTTGATATTGAGATCAAAGACAAAAGAGGAGCAGAAAATACCGCAGCAGATCATCTTTCGCGCTTAGAAGACCCAGCTTTAGAGGCAACTAGGGACGAACAAATCAATGAAAAATTTCCAACGGAGTCCCTAGAAATGGTGGAATACAAAGAAGAACCATGGTACGCCGACTATGCTAACTACCTAGCTAGCGGTATAGTCGCTAAGGGTTGGCCACATCATCAAAGAAAAAAATTCTTTGCCAATGTGAAACACTATTTTTGGGAAGATCCATATCTTTTCAAAATGTGTGCCGACCAACTCATCCGACGATGCGTCCATGGTAGCGAAGCACGAAAAATTCTCCGCCATTGTCATGAAGGTCCATACGGAGGGCATCATGGTGCCTCAAGTACCGCACGAAAGGTATTTAATTCAGGATTTTATTGGCCAACCATTTACAAAGATGCCCAAAGTCTTGTCAAGATATGTGATGCTTGCCAAAGAACAGGTAATATTTCTTCCAAAAACGAAATTCCACAAAATGGCATTCTTGTTTGTGAAATTTTTGATGTATGGGGACTCGACTTTATGGGACCTTTCCCACCATCAAAAGGAAACAAATATATACTTGTGGCAGTAGACTACTTGTCTAAATGGGCCGAGGCCGAGGCACTTCCAACAAATGATGGAAGAGTCGTGGTAAGATTTCTGAAAAAATTATTCTCTCGTTTTGGCACACCTAAAGCATTAATAAGTGATAGAGGTACCCATTTTTGCAATCATCAACTTGAAATTTTTTTTAACAAGATATGGGGTCTATCATCGGGTCTCAACAGCATATCACCCTCAAACAAACGGACAAGCCGAAGTGACTAATAGAGGTTTAAAACGAATACTCAAAAAAACCGTAGGGTTGAATAAAAAGGAATGGGAAGATAAATTAGATGATGCTTTATGGGCTTTTCGAACTGCTTATAAAACAACAATAGGTACAACCCCATATAAGCTAGTCTATGGAAAAAGTTGTCACTTTCCTGTAGAAATTGCACACAAAGCCTACTGGGCAATTAAAAATTGTAACTTAGATTAAGAATTTGCTGGTAAAATTCGATTTTGTCAATTAAATGAATTAGACGAGCTTAGGAATTATGCATACTCAAACTCCGAAATGTATAAGGAAAGAATGAAAAATTTGCATGATAAACATATTAAACCTAATGAATTTCGAGTTGGAGATCTAGTTCTTTTGTTTAATTCACGACTTCGATTATTTCCTGGAAAATTAAAGTCTAGGTGGTCAGGACCTTTTTCCATCACCCATATTTTCCCACACGGTGCAATATAAATTAAATCTTGGAATGGACCCCCATTCAAAGTCAATGGCCAACGGCTGAAACTCTATCAAGGATTCATTGAGGATGAAGAGGAGGAGATCTCGCTTCAAACGATTGAAGAATGAAAAAATCATCATCATACCTGGTGAGTTACAAACGATAAGGACGACATTTAAATCGGTAAGTCTTCTAACCAAACTTTTTGGGAAACAACGGGCACTCACACAAGCACTAAATTTTTTTTTTTTTAACTTTGCTCGGCACGAGGCCGTGTCTGCTGGACACGGGGCCGTGTCCGCGCTGCAGTCGGGATAAAACCCCTTTTTCATAACAGTTACTTCATTCCACACGCCCCGTTTCCCCGAAAACACTCTGGTTCCTGCCAATTTTCCGCAGATTTTCAACGTCTCCTATCATTTTAACAACATCAAGGTATGATTCTATCACTATTCTTAGTTAGATTAGTTACTTGCATGTAGTTAAAACACCAAAAATTTGGGGAAAAATCTAGGGTTCTTGAAGTTCATCCGGATCGAACCTCAAATTTTTGTTTAGATCTGTTAGCTTTTAGTTAGGTTAGTGTTATGGGAAGTAAATCCACATGTATTGTTCATAGATTTGCCCGATTTCTCACAAAAACCACAAACCCTTGTTTTTGAACCGAAAAAGATAAAATGATAGGGTAAACGGGTTGTGTTGGGAAAAACGGCACTTGGGGTTTCATTTTCGGGAGAAAACGCACCTATTAGACCTAAAATTTTCAAGTTTTCGAAACCGGGTCGAAAAATGGAATTTTTTTGTATAACAGACGCCTGAACACGGGGCCGTGTCCGCTGAACACGGGGTCGTGTCCAGCCCACTGTTTGTAGTTTTGTCCGAAAATTCTACTGTTTTGTGCTAACTTTTGGTGTATTCTTTCAGATGGCAAGGAAGTTCACAAGGTTTAACGCAAATGAGCTCGATGCTAGGGCTAGATACGAAATACTTCAAACAAGGCCGGAGGAATACCCGAGGCAAGCATGCACGGAACTATTAACTATGGTGAATCAAATCGACCGTTTCAACAACATCGTCACCGGGCCATTAAGAGTCGCTTTAACAACTAGACTCCGTTCCGTCCACGAATGCACTTTGGAATTCTATAGCACCTTCACGTTCAACTCAAGGTGCGACCCATTCGACAATGATGGGGTAGCATTCCGATGTGGCGGAACTAGGTATTCGATCTCTGTGGCATAATTTGGGTTAATTGTCGGGTTGTATGCGGAAGAAGATGCAGGTAATGAGGAAAATACTGGAGGGATGCGAGAGATAGGTGAAAACGATCGCTAAGCCGCGTGGGCTCAGATTGGTGAAGGGTACTACAATCCGAGCAGCACTAAGAGCACGAAGTTGAGGGATCCGCTCTACCGATACATCCATAGGCTCCTCGGCTACTCTCTTAGTCAAAGACACGATAGCGGTGGCGTCGTTGGGTTAAGAGATTTGGTTGTCCTCCACTGCATCCATAACCGCGGGCACATTGATGTTCCGTTCCTCATGCTCCGAAACATGCATCATAACCGCCTTGCTACTGCACCAACCCCTATCTTCTTTGGGGGATGGGTGTACCGTCTCTTCAAGCATTTCACCAACATACCTAGGTCATTGGGAAGGATCCCATGGTTGGGGAGGGTAGATATACACATCTGCCGCTCAATGAACCTAATCTATGAAGCTGAAGACGGGACGGTTAGCTTCCAAAGGATGCAAGGGCATGCATGGATCCGGGCCAATCCTCCTCAGGAGACGGTTTTCCTAACTTTCAAAGTTTACATGATTTCTTGCAGGAAAACCTCATGTGCACCAGGAACACCTACAATATGGAAAGCAACACGTACCACCGGGTTGGGGCGATCGAGAGAAACATATCCGATATCCAAGATGATATTGGAAATATCCGGGAGTACATGGCTGGCCATGGTGGGGATGATGATGATGAGGACGAGGACATGGATTAGGCCGGAGGAGCGGAGGAAGAAGCGGTTGGTTGGTGATTCCCCGTTAACCTTTTCCATCTTGAACAATTTAAGGCCTGTGTGCCAAGTGTTGAACAATTTACTTTCCCTAACTTCTTTTATTTTCTGCATTTTTTTTCCTTTTTAACTTTGTTGACATGGATGTTGAACTTGGTAAAATTAGGATGTTTGCTATGGTGTGGTATAGTGTTTATTGATTAAGCAGGTACATACGAGGCTTAGAGTACTAAGCATTAGTAATACTAAAGCCGGGACAGGAAAACCGAAGGAAGAAACCTGTTTTTCAACCTTGCAGATTGTCCACACGGGGCCGTGTCCAGCCGACACGCCCCCGTGCCAACTCCCCTAAACCTGCTGTCTATTTTATTTCTGCAGACTTTGACAGACACGGGGTCGTGCGCAGCCAACACACCCACGTGCCCACCTTCTGTAAGTTTTCGTTACAGTCACACCCCCAAAATCCACCATGCGGAGTACCACCGCTTGGAGGCGTGACGTGACCAGGATCGAGCCACCAATCATATTGAACAACATAATTAAGTAAACAAAACCAAACACAATACGATTGGTGACCAAGAGGAAGTAAACCGATTTTAGGTTATCAGCGGAAGCATAAAACGTGAGTTCGAAACATAAGTTCACAGTTCATAAGTTTTAAGTTTCAAAACACAATTTTAATAAGTTCCTAAGGATTTAAACAATGAGCACGGAACATAACAGTCTGTACACCACAACGACTTCTTCCTCGTGCAAGCTCCAAGCATTTAGTGACCTGTAAGGCATGTAACAACTAGTCAACAACAAAGTTGAGTGAGTTCACGTTTGGTTGTTTAGTTTTAAGTTGTTTTCTGAAAAACGTGGTTTGACTTTCGTTGGTGTAATTGCCGTGGGGGTTACCCCGTAGTTGAAAGTATGTTTAACCAGTTCCTTTTTCATTACCCAAACCATAACCATAATCAGTGGGGGCTTTCCCCGTTTGAACTACTAGACGGTATGATATCGACTACTACGAACAATAGTTGTGCCCTACATCAGTGTCTATCATCACTGACAGTTTGCCATAGTCCATTAGTACACGCCCGTCTGAACGGCACGGTGTGAGGTTTGTTAAACCTAATAGCGCTATTAACTAATGACCCGCTCGCCATTGGCCTCGGCGATTAAGTCGGTATGAAGAGGGACTTATTGATAGAGTTTTTCTAGCTAGTTTTAAGGTTGTTGTCCTGCACCAGGAGGACGAACGTAAGTATTCTGCACCAGGAGAATTCGTAGGTTTAATAATGGCATCCACTCTATGGAGGATGGCCGTACATATCCTACCCAAGGAGGATATGTAGATTTAGTTTTAATTCTTTAACCCATTCCCAAACCACCGGGAATCCCATGCCTTAGAAAGTGTGTGAACTCACCTCGGTTTGCTCGGTTAGATTCTCAATATAGCTAACAGTCAAGGTCGGTCAGTCATGTCCTAGTATGATTCACCAGTTAGTCATTTAGTGGTTTTTCAAATAGAACACAAAGTTCCTACACGTATCTATCACACAACATGCATCACTTTAGCGGTTTATGCCCATCTAAGTTTCCCATCCATTCCCCACTCAAAATCAAGCATACGATAATGCACATAACATATATAACATGTTAGATCATTCACAGATAGCATATTCGACATTTAGACGCGCAAATCACAACCTATGTCATTTCAGCATTAATATTCAAAACCGGCTGTTTTCGGACATTTTAATAAATTAGTTAACTTATTCCAAAAATTCCCAAATTTTTACAGAATGTCTTAAACGTTCCATATTTTATTTTGTAAAAATATCGGGGTCCAGTTCATTACCAATATTTTATAAGAATTCATTTTCCGGACTGCAATCAGATTCATCTATTTCTGACCACAGTCCACGGAACAATTTATTAAAAATTCATCGAGTGTCCGATTTACGAAATTCCAGTGGGGTAATTACAAATGCATCGGTTGTTATTTACTGTACAAATTTCATGGTCCGATTCATCACAAAACTCAGGTTATGACCGAAAGTATAACACCCATTTATTGCTGTCAAAATTCAGCTTAAGTTGTTGTTACAAATCGACACTTTAAAAATAGTAAACGAAGTCCAAAAATTACAATTCTGGTGCCATTAGAACCGTATTTCATAATTACATATTTTAGATTCAAAATATCGGTTTTTCGTTGAGTTTATGGCCTGTTTACAGCCTGATGAAGTCGGCTGGAAATGTGATTCAGCATGTTCTTTATAGTATAAATGTTACTATATTGTATCAACACATGTCCGAACAACGGATTTATCAAGAGTTCGACGATCAATCATCATATATGTATTAACCAACCCTAAACCAACAACATACCCATGACAACATCAACTAATAGCATTTCATATACAAGTAAACTTCATATAACCTTTAGTGTTCTTGCATTTTAGTTGTAAACATAAGCATCATACTACAATGTTAGCCATAAAATAAGATGAACAAAGGTTAAACAAGAGCTTACTACTAGCTTATAGCTAGGGTAGGATCTATTGAGAAGGATGTTGAGAAAAGATGAAGAACAAGCAAGACAAAGCCCTTCTTGAAGCTCCACAAGTAGCTACCTTCTTGAATCCTTCTAAGCTTAAAAAGGGACTTGTAAAAATGGAAGATGAAGATGTGAAGAGAGAGGGGGTGGGTTCGGTTTGGGGGAACCGAATAGAGAGAGAGAGAGAGAGAGAGTAGTGAGGTTGAGTGTGATATTTTTGTGAAATGAAATGTGATCTAGGAGGCCATGCTTCTTATAATCATCCTACATATATTTTGCTTAGTTCAACAAGTAAGATCCAATAAACAAATCAATTATAATCTTGCATAATATTTGAGGTATGGTTAGAATGATATGTGGGGTCCCTTGGGGACTAGAATCGTTGGGGGGGGGGGGGGGTCTTAATGTAACATTGTGACTAAAGTGGTAAATAATAGTTAGATTATAAGTGACTAGATTTTATATGTTAGTGAATTGATTTCTAGCGGGTGTTATGGCATACGGAGACCATGACTAGCAAAAAATAATTACACAATGTGTTTGACAAATATTTGGTGTCCCGGGTAATGTCCGGTTGTTCGGTCGGATACTGTTCCGTTAAACTGCTTAATTAATCCGTAAAGCGTCCTACATATATATTTTTGCAACGTTTTTAATTTTTAACACTCAGGAAGGCATACCGGACTATTTAGTAACTTTTCTGTATCCTGCTAGTATGTTAACAAATACATGTAAGTATAACACAGATATTAGAAAGCAGTTAAGTAATTCCACACAGTCGTCAAACACTTTAATTATCATTAATGAATTGTACGGAATACATGGGATTTTGAGGGTTGTCACAGTTACTGGCACCTGAACACGGGGTTGTGTCCACCAGGCACGGGACCGTGTCCAGGTAACCAGTAACACAATTTTTTTGCTTTTTCACATTTTTTATACATTCAATCAACCTAAAAATTTATTTTTGGGACACATTGAGGACAATGTGTAATTTAAGTGGGGGGGGGGGGGATGCTAAAACCTTGAATCTTGCAAGTCCTAAATACAAGCCTTACACAAAACTCTATTGGAACCGCTAATCACCCCAAATTTTTTTCAAAAATTTTCATGTTTTTTACGCGTCTAGGTTTAACTTGGGAATTTCAAAGTTCTAAAAAGGTTATATTTTTACAAATTTACAACCGATAGCATCGTGATAAAAAGAACCAACATAAGAAAATTATGAAAAGGCATGACAAGCTTAGTTAAAATTTAATTATATATACTTGATCACATAAAAACCCTTTCCCACAAAAGTGAGTTTTGAGCCTTTATTGAGCATACAAATATATATCTTTAAATTAAATGTTCATTTTTCGTTTCTTGTGTGAATAGCCGCTTGGTTCTTACGACTCTAGAACTTGCCATGACGATACATTCCCGGTCCTTACCAACTTAAACCCGAGTAAGTAAATGATGGAGGCATTAGGACTAACCCTTTTTATATCTACACCATTATTTTCTTTTTTTTTACCACCTACACAAAATCCCCCTAGTTAGCCCCTTTGAGCCTAAACCTTTTCATTTCATAACCCAAACAAACACCCTTTCACCCACCAAAACCTTTTTCATTTTTAACCCCTTGTTTTAGTAACTAGCTCGGTTTTTCATATGACTTTCAAAAAAAAATGTGTTGATGATGAAACAAAAACAAATAAACAAGCAAGTTTATCAAAAATAACTTTGTTTGAAAAATAGCTTCATCAAAATAAAAAGTTGAAAAATAGAAAGTCTTACGAAAACTGATGCTTTTTACGCTTTTTCACCC
Source organism: Helianthus tuberosus (assembly GCA_030545235.1). Classification (NCBI taxonomy): domain Eukaryota; kingdom Viridiplantae; phylum Streptophyta; class Magnoliopsida; order Asterales; family Asteraceae; genus Helianthus; species Helianthus tuberosus. Next base: position 16,831 of record JARYGA010056363.1, read on the forward strand.
TTTCTACTAACCACTAACCACTAACCCAACCACCTACCTTTAACCCAAGCCTAACCCTTCACCCAAAAAGTCCTCTTGATATTTACAAAGGTACATAGTTAAAAACGAGGAGGATTGATTGCTTGGCAAGCCTATGGTAGGAGTAAGTTCCATGCCGCTCTCGAGTGATCCACTAAAATACATTTTCGGCCGAGTGTTGAGTGATCCCCCGTGAGGTATGTGAACTTGTAGATAAAGAGAATTTTAAAGAGGCATGTTACGCCCTAATAAGTAATTTATCTTATGAAAAGTTTTAAATAAATCATGACGAATAGGATTATAAATAAATAAAAATAAAACTTAATAAAGAATCTTGGAAATCCCGACACTCTATGACAAGCCCAAAAACCTTCTTTTCTACCCATTCCATTTGGGTGTGTAAAGCCACATTATAAAGAGTTTTGCTTGAGGACAAGCAAAGATTCAAGTGTGGGGGTATTTGATGTGTGCAAAATGCAACATATAAATTCCATCAATTGTGGCATAAAACTAACCCTTTTTTAGTACTAATGTTGGAAAAAGTGTGCTTTTGTCTTCCTTTTGTATTTTCATGATTAAATGAGCTCAAATTAACAAAAGAAGCAAAAAGACATCAAAACTAACATAAATACAAGAAAAGGAACAAACGTGACATGCCCGACCCCACGGCAGCACCTTCCCAAGCAAAACAAGAAGACAGAAGACTGAACACGCCTCGTGCTCAGCCAGCACGGGGGCGTGCCCAAGTGTCAGCAGAAAAGACAAAGTGGTAGAAGCTTCTATTTCCCACCACGGGGCCGTGCTCAGCGGACACGGGGCCGTGGTCAACTATAAGATTCGTAGAATCCAGGAAAATCTTCATAGTACAGATATGCTTCTACACACGGGGTCGTGCTCAGCGGACACGGGGGCGTGGTCAACTAATAAAGACAAGCTGCATTAAATGAAGAAAGAGAGGATGTGGACACGGGGCCGTGCCCACTGGACACGGGGCCGTGCCCGAGCTTCTGTTCAGCCTATAAATAGGAGTGCTTGGCTCAAGCTCAAACCATCCATTGGCACACCACCTCTCTCACACTTTACCCACCACCCACCACCACCATAACACCATCATCCACCTCCATCATCCATTGTCCATCATAGAGTGTGTGAGTCGTCTCGGGATCCAAGATTGATCGTAAGAGTTCTTGACAATCAAGGCCATGTTTGCCTAAGTCTCTTACATCACTTGGTGAAGACAAAGTGTCTAGTGTAATACTTTTTATTTTTAATCTTTTCGCACTTTTTAATTGGTTATGTATTAATTACTTTAATAACTAGTTTGTTATGTTGAAGGTGATTCTTCCTTATCGTTTGTCCGTGGTGTCTTGGCATTATTTTACTGTCTATATAAAATAAAATATTTTTACCATTCATATCTCCACAGTCTATATGGAGGTATGTTGGCTACCTGGTCGGGGGTTAAGGGAACGGTTTGGTAAGAGTCTTGTCGTTGTTCAACGTTTAGAGATCCTGCAAGGGACCTGGGTCAAATTTAGTTGGACATCCTTCAATACTTAACGGTATTGGATGGCGGGGGTCCAAACTCTTTGATCCCCTCATAAGTTAAACTACTATTAATACTATAACCCGGCTATTTAGGACTGTATCCCTGCTGACTCAGACTACTTAGCCGAGGGTAACGTCACCTTCAAAAGAGGGGCCTACCATAATTTGCATTAATAACTTAATTTATTATCTTTCAATAATCCGACCTTTTAGGATTGTATCCTTGCTGACTCAAACTACCGGGTTGAGGGTAACGTCACCTCCAAAAGAGGGGCCTACTACAATAACTAAGATAATCTCTTAAATAAGTGCAAAAGTGCGGAAATAATCAAAGGTTACACTATACACGAGTCGGAACCAAGTGATTCATCTTGTCTACCTGTTTTTATTTTTATTTTCAGCATTTTAGTTAGTTTTTATTTTTCTTAGTTTAAAACCTTTTTCTAAACTTTTGATTTGATTAGACGTTGAGGATAAACCGGTACTAAAAGCTCTTGTGTCCTTGGACGACCTCGGTATCTTGCCAACACTATACTACGCTCACGATGGGTGCACTTGCCCATATGTGTGTTTAGTGTTAGTAAATGTCGTGTTTTATAAATTTAAAACTTGGCTAAAAAAGTGTAAAGGGGCTTAAAATAAACATTAAAACCATAACACACTTCACGCACATCAAGAATCATGGCTACGAGATTTTATAAATCATATCCAACTTGATTTGAGTTGGTTAATTATGTCGCAATACTATACTTTTCAAAATAAGGTTTTTAAATAAGTATTGCAATATGTAAAATGAGCCATGAATCTGACACTCACATAAAACCTATGTACTCGCCGGCATTTTTATGCTGACGTATTTTCACATGTGTTTCAGGAACCATAGTTGATGATATTTGATGATGATAGTGATGCATGCTCACTTAGGAACGGACCAGGCCTTAGCGACTTAATAACAATAAAAGTCTATTTGTTCATATTTTGTTTCTAATTCCAATGTAATGTAATACATTTAATTCAATAAAACGGAACTGTTTAATCCATGGTTGTGAAACAATGATTCTGTTACAACACTCCCCGACGTTTCCGCCACGTTTTATTGTTTTACGTGGTCGGGGTGTGATAGTAAATTCCAACTTTAGTAAAATCTTGTTCATAAGTCTCGTTCTTGTATCTAGAAAATACAGTGTTGTGAATTTTGTTTCGAGATAAGTGTTGTTTGGAAAATAAACTTTTCTAATATTTCTGGATGAGAGAATACAAACCAAGTTAATGGTTTGTGTTATAAATTCCTTTACTATTTAAAAATTTATTGTTTTTAAGATAAAATGTTTTAAATTAAAATTTTTAAAATAAAGAAACTTTGTGTTTGAAATTTTGAAAATTCTCATCCAAATTGTAAAAATTTGAAATTCTGAAACGCAAAGGTAGTGTTTCGAAAATGAAACAGGATCTCATAATGTCGTGAAATGAAATGAAATTCATTTCAACTGTCCCGAGTCAAACATACCACCGAAGGTAATATGATGAATTAGTATTGTGAAAGGAAATTTGTTTCGATTGTCGTGAATAGAAAACATATTACCGAGGGTAATATGAATGAGTAGCGTCACAAAGGTCATTTAGAAATCGTTCGGCATAGTCAAGATAGATAGGTTTTTATAATGATTCACGAAGACATGCTTTAGCCTATAAGTGGACACTCACCCTAAGAGTTCCCAGGTAAGAGTGACTGGTCCGATAATGCGGATTTGTACGAACACTCTAGCCTTAGACAGAAAACTCGGGGTACAAGCATCCACCCTTCCAGATTGCATGTGTTCACATTATTAAAACCCAAGATTTCGATGAAAAATGTTTGAGGAAAACATTTAAGAAATCTTTTGATACAAATCGTTTGAGATAAAACATGTTGTGAAATATTTTAACAAAAACATTTAAGAAAACATTTTGAGAAATATTTTAATGAAAACGTTTTGAGAAAACATTTTGAGGAATACCTTAAGGCATAAAGCCTAAGGGTTTTATGATAAATCATCTAAGACTAGATGATTTGTGTCACACCCTAAAAACGTCGCAGCGGAATATAAAACGTAGTGTTGACGGAAGCTGGTGCCCGTTTTTATCTTGATGTTTGATGCATTATAGTGTTGGACAATTTTATCTTATTTAAAACCTAAGTTTTAAAGATTTTGTTTTTAAACATGACACAACCAGGACATAGTTAAGTTGTTTTGATCCTCACGAATCTTATTACATTTGTCCCAGAAAGTTTTTAAAGTCAGTCCAACATTTTAAGTAACAAAACATGCATCAACAACCACAAGATATGCCATAATTCCCGAAGCTAAACTCAAGTACCTGTAGAACACGTTAAAATCAAGTGTCAACACAAAGGTGGGTGAGTTCACATATTCACTTACAAACAATTTTATTCCAAGGAAAACTTTCTGTTTAGGTGTTTATTTGAAAACATCCATATAATTTTGAAAGTCCGTTTTACTTCCTTAATAAAATCCATTGGCCTTCCGTCGCAGTTTCATGAACCCGACAATATTGTTACTACCCAGGTTTTGCATATTAAATTATTGCGTCAATTTTCAGACTCGTATGTTAGCTAGACGATACGAACTATATATTAACCATGCAGGGATAATCAATGCTAGACTATAAACAGAATATCAATTCGTCGTTTGACTTGACACGGGGCGACCAGTCACAATTGGGTTGTCAACCCGATAGATCTACCAACAATTCCTCGCGTACATTACTTAAATGATTAAACGACATCATGGGCGCAGGGTTCTCTCAAAGAACAATATGATGTCTGCCTCACGTACAATATATATATCTTACTAATATGACAATTTAATACACGATGTTGTACCAATCCCCTGAAATCCCCGACGAAATGTAAGCCTAGGCTGATACTTACTCTCTTGAGACCAAGCAATATTCGTACCAACTACACGGTCGTTTTCCCCCAAACACCGTACATAATCCCGTTTCCACCCGAAACATATTTATTCTCCAAAACCATTTCATCCCGAAATATATATATAATTTCCCAAAAATCCATATATTTTCAATGAAAATATATAATTTATATCAAAAGGTATGTTTTATTTCAAAAACATTATTAAACCCCTTTTAGGCGTGTTCTACCCCCAAAATATATACAAAACAGTAAAAAGAGGGGTTTAGTAACACACACCTGTGGGTGCGTATTTTAAATAGCGCAATCCCACAGTTTGATTTCTACACGTCTTTCAAGATTCATGTGGGTTTTTTACAAGATTTTGATGTTATGGAGCTTGTTTCACCTTGAAAACACATTTGGATCTTCAAAATAACTTGGAAACACCATGGATTTAAGTTGATTCTTACAAGAATCATCAAAATTTTCGAAAACATGAAGGTATGAAGGGGATACTCGGCTGAATTCTTTAGAGAGAGAAAGTGTTGTGTGATTTTTTTGAAATGTTGTCTTGATTCATGTAGGTTTATGGAAGATATTGAAGTGTAATCATCTCTACATTCCCAAGACCCACCAAGTGTTGGAGAGAGAAGAGAGAAGGCATGCATGGCTGCCAACTCACCTCTCTTGTCCCACCTTACTCACATATATATATATATATATATATATATATATATAGGGAGGAGATCATGCGAGAACCAATGTGAACATAACCTAAAATAGCTAAAAAAAACCTAAAAAACCCTAACCCCCTCCCCCCCCCCCCCCCCAAAAAAAAAAAAACCTAAACCCCCCACCCACCCCCCCCCCCCCCCAAAAGAAAACCTAACCCCCCACCCCCAAGCTAAATGCTAAAAACTAAAACCCCCCAAAAAACCTAAAAAAAACCTAAACCCCCCCCCCCCCCCAAGCTAAAATGCTAAAAACTAAACCCCAAAAAAAACCCTAAAAAATCAAAAAAAAAATCTAATTTTTTTTTATTTTAATATTTTTATGCTCAAATCGCTACTTTTAGTAGCCAAATTTTTTTTTTTTAAATTTAAAAACAAAATTTATTATTATTTTTTTTTTGCTTCGAAAAGTAGCGATTTTTATATAAAAAATATTAAAAAAAAAATTGTGTGATTTTTAGCTATTTTTAGGCATTTTTGGTTGTGTTCACATTGGTTCTCGCGGTTCTCGCAATAAGAGGTGGTTCTCGCATGATCTTCACCCCATATATATATATACATGCAATCTAGACCAAAAACTGGTATTTTACTGGATACCGGGTATTTTATCTAGCGTTTTAACCCGTTTTAGGGCATTTTAAATTATTTTTAATACTCTATAAAAATAAACTTACCAAAATATTATTGAACAGTATTTTGTTTGCCTGGACTGGCTACGTTGTCGGTATTTGGCAGTATGCGCGCTGTGCTGCGCGGGAGGCACTTAAAATCGCAAAAATAGGAATTTAAGCGTTTTTATTTCTTTTTATTATTCTATAAAAATAAACTTATCAAATTATTACTAAAATGATTATCAGTTGCCTTGACAGGTCGTGTTGACAATATTTTGTCGGTACACGCGCTGCATCGCGCGGTACGCGCTTAAACTCGAAGAATAGAGTTTCTTAGCGTTTTAATTTATTTTTCCTCACGAATAGGATTAAAATTATTATTCTAATCCTAACAAACTATTTTTCGGATTTTAACACTGATCGGGTGGTCACCGACGTTCGTTTCGCATTTTATCCGTTACGCGATAAGCGTTTATCTTATCATTGCCAACATAATTTTTACCAAGGTTTAAATTTACCAACTCATTAAATTTCACAAACAAACATCATAACCAGTCAAATACAGCCCTGTTACCTATTCACAATACGTGTTACAAGTGTACGGTACAGTCTGAAAAGCCGGGTGTCACAATTTGTAATTCATAGTGTAGTTGTGGCATGAATAAGGATGAGGATTTAGGAAGGAGTTCCTACGTCTACTCATGTTTGGGTCCTAGGAAGGTTATAGACTAGGTTTAAGGCATGCTAATAACCTAATTCCCTATAACCAGTGCTCTGATACCAATCTGTAACACCCCAATTGCGTAATACAACAACAACACGCGGCGGAAATATCAGGGAGTCACATTACAAATTGCTCACAACTACTGGTACTAAATTGTTTCAATATTATTAACATCGTTTTACAAACAAAGAGTACATGTAATTGTCTTTTGATTTAGAAGTCTAAGGCCCGAATGTAATCCTATGCGTTGCATGCTTGAATAGTTGTAAACCTGAAACATATGTGAAAAATAGTCAGCATAAAAATGCCGGCGAGTACTTAGGTTTTGTTAGCCAAATAAATGGAAAAACATTTGATATTGCAATACTTTGACAACTACAAGAGTTGTTAATTGAAAATAAATCTTGAAGCCATATAATGGCAAATTTTAGTTTTGCAATACATAATCTTGATTGTGAAAACTCGTGGTAAATAGTTTTGTATATGGCAATATGATTATTACTAAGTCATTTTTATGCCTTTTGAAATTGTACATCGTAATATCGTTTAAATCGTCGTAAAACTCGTTAACGAGTTATTAGAAATTCAATCAAGGATTAATAATAACTGTTTTGAAATAAATCAAAACTTGTGTGAGCATTATATAAATCAAGTCAATGATTCATAATAATACTTTAGATATCCCTCTAAGAATCTAACATATAAAGATATTGGAGATTCTACAAGGATTTGGATAATCAAACATTGAATCAATCGTACACAAAATCCTAAAGTGATTTGGATAACGCTACAAGAGTTATAAAATAAGAACACTTATATATAGGAAGTACCAGCGGTGTATCCACCATGTTCTAATTTTATTACACCCGTTTCGTTATCTAAATAACAACTACCACATAAACACATAATCGTCAACTTGTCAACAACTTGTAAACATGCATTAAAGTACACAATGAATCCAAATAAAGGCTCCAATATTAGCACTTTAAACGTCCCATGTATGTTTAGCTATGAAGATAGATAAATATTACAGGGGTCCGGTTCTCGTCGCATCGTATAGTCAAACACGCATTAAAGTACACAATGAATTCAAACAAGGTCTCCAATATTAGCACTTTAAACATCCTACAAGTATCAATCTATAAGGATAAATTGATGCTAAAAGGATTCGGTCTCAATCACATTGAATCATTGTATCACAACATTCTAAATCCTAATGGTGATTCGGGATAACGCCACGAAGGGTAATACAATAAGCACACTTATATATAGGAAGTACCAGCGGCGTATCCACCATGTGCTTTTTGTATTATCTAGTTTCGTTATTTAAATCACCAACAATCTACACATAAACCATAACCATCGTGTCATAAAGTACTTCTTAAAAATCTCACTATGAAGATAGGAAGATCTAAGACTATACTTCAAATATCCTATAAGAATCTAACTATGAAGATAGGTAGATCTTTTAAGGATTTGGATAAACATCGTATTTGCATAATCGGAATAATACACATAAAAGTACTTAGTAAACACATATATGCCATCCATTTGGAAAATAAATCGGTTACACATATGAATCACCCCAAAACATTTGAAAATGATAAAAGAGGGGAACTATGTACTCACATTGAATGCAAAGTATCCTAGATCTAACTTAACAAAGCTCGGGCAAACTAAGGAAAATCAAATGGTACCTAGTAATCAGATCGCTAGTTAATAAATCAACACCTAAATTGGAAGATCGGGTAGAATGAGGTCTCGTAAACCAAATGAGTATTGGAACTCATGTGATATGGTTTAACAAAGCCTACATTCTAAATCGGAACATATCCTAAGTGCTTACAACCCTTTACGACCCATTAAGGTAACTTATGCTACTTTAACGCGTCGTTCGCGCAAATGCGCGTTCGAGACGCCTAACTAGTCCTATGACAAGTATTATATGCCCTAACATGTTTAAATAAGTTGCATAATAAGTTTAAGTGACAAAAATTAAGTTACGTATGCTTAAAATCCAATTATGCATGAAAAGGGCATTTTGGTCATTTTCCTAAGGCATTTAAACTACCTATCATACAACTAATCAAACTAAGTGATCATAAGGTAAAACCTCGGAAGGTGATTCCCTATACAACTATGGTCACAAAATATGCTTGGTCGGATCCTAACGATCGACCAAACGGGTCGGGTTCGAAAGTCTAAGCGGTTGTCAAGAACGCTTGACTTACGACCCTATACGAGCACTAGACTAAAAGTGATGAGTTAAACATGTTAAAACATGTTTAACTAAGTTAGAAAACTAGTTTGATATCAAAACAAAGTGTTTTGATACCTGAAAATAGCTTCATCGCAAAATACACATAAATACGTATTTTGACCGAAACTTTGACTCGTCACTTTGACTCATCGACGTGGTAATCAGTAGATATAGTCACACGGGACTATAACCATCGTGATTACGCTCACGTTGCAAAGTTCGAACGAACTTTGTGTTGACCAAATCGTGGTCAAAGAAGAAAGTCAAACACTGTTTGACTTTCATGCTTGAAAAGCATAAACAAGCATGAAAGAAGCTTACAAAAGGTCCAAGCAAGGAAGAATTGATCTAAAATACTCAGTGTTTTGGTCAAAAATTACCGAAGCAATTAAGTGATCAAATTAGTTAAGTGAGGTAGTGTGCTAAGAATGTGTATCGAATATATATAAATTCAATTGTTTGTAAAAACAGTTTTCAGGATACGGCTCAGGATTTGGAGTTGTATCTACAATCAAACAATGAGCAAAAATGTAAAGGTTAACACGGGATGTACGAGGAAATCCCTTGATCAATCTAGATCGCCGGCATAAAACCTCGGGAGCTGACAATCGCAGCTGCCTTGTTCTTCTTATTACTTCAAATAGCAGCATACAGTGCAGGATATGATGCGGATCAACTAAGTGTTACAATGCGATTTGAATACAAGTGTAAGTGCATTGTGAGTGTTTGCAGCTAGAGAGCAAGAGTGTTTTTGAGATTGTGTGTGTTCTTATCTAATCCGATCAATCCTATTTATAGTAAAACAAAACTAACTAACTAGCCTACAAATCCAGGATATAACGAATATTCCCTTTGTGAACGTTGTAGTCCACGTCTTCCGGCTTCAACATTCATATTCCAACATATTTGCCCGAGTCTTTGGGAGAAGAAGTCCATTTGAACGTTATAGACATGCACCATTAACCTGCACGTGAATTAATTAGCCACTACTAGGATACTATATCAGGATGTTACCAATATCACATGTGTCTGCCATCAAGAAGATCACCCACGAGGCCCAAGCCAAGTCTGATGCTGCCTAGGTTCAACACGAGCAGGATATGGCTTCATGAGGCTAAGGCCTTGGGCTTCGAATGCCCTTCATGTAACGTTGAGGCTTGGGAGATGAGGTTGAAAGAACTTGGTGGTAACCCTGTGGAGCCTCCTGTGAAGTCCGCCGCGGAGGAGCCTGCTAAGGTGGTCGAGAAGGTGGATAATGTTGATGCTACAAAGGATACTGGTGGCGATGCTGGAAAGGATGCTGCTGATGAAGCCTTCGTAGAAGAGGGTGCTGCCCCTTGAAAGCAGCAAAATGGGCGATGATGGATGTTAATGCCGAGGCCGGAGCCCATTTTTTTAAATTTGATGGTTGTACTTGTTCGAACAATTTCATTTCTTGTCCTTTAAACAATTTACTTTCCTACACTTAAAACAATATGATGGCCAAAGGTGGATGGGTCCTGTGTTTCAGGATGAAGCCCTTGGTCATCAATTAGTATGGTTTGTTTTGAACGATATAACAGTTGGAGGTGGATGGGTCTCGGTTTGAGATGAAACCTTCAATTGTTAAGTAAATATGGTTAGAAACTAATTGTGCTTTTGGTGGATGGATCTCGGTTTGAGATGAAACCAAAAGCACAACTTTTGCAATGTTAATAATATAACCTTCTTTTGGCCTTATTTATTGTTGTTCAATTTTATCTTTACAAAGCTTGTTTCGATAACAGTTGTTTGATACGAATACAGTTTTAATTTTTAATCCAAGTATCATGTCCCAAACATTCCAACCAAATATACTGAAGCATATTTTGAAAACTTATTTGGAGAATATATCCTGAGAACATATCCTAATCAGGATATTCATAAATGTTATAATCATAGTTTCAAAAATTTAAACGATTTAGATAAGGTTTTTAAAGGAAAGATCATACCATAGGTAGGGTGCAACCCTATTCTCAAACTTCAATCCTTTTGCAATCTTTCCAACGAAGATGTCCCCAGTCTGGGACACTTAGCGTATTGGGTCCAAGCTTGATCCTTTGAGCTTTGCACAATTGCCTCAGTAGGAATGTCCCCTGTGCATTATGTCTTTGAACACTTAGAAATTTTCTGGACATCAGTTGCAACCGTTCGTATAATTTTTGCATTACAGGGGATAAACCCTAATATATCCTGGAGATAAATCCTTAGTGTTCTGGGAATAAACCCATAGGTATTCTGGGGAAAATCCCAAGTTTTCATGCGCTATAGGCGGGAGTGTTTAAACTCCAAGGCATAGAAAGGTGAAAACCTTTAAACCTTAGAGAGTATGAAAATACCATTTTCGCGAGAGAGGGTGATCAATCCTCATATACCTTTAGGATCCAGGATATAGTCAACAATAACGAAATTGTCAGCCACTTTTACATGGACTGGTCCCGCTATCTTGAACTATCCCTAGATAACTTGCGCTCCATACGGGGTGTTTAAACCCAATTTGAGAGAAAGGTGAATACCTTTAAACCTGTGAAGGGATCAGGATCCCTTAAACGTGAGAGAGGGGGCCAATCCTATAATCTTTCGAATTATCCTGAGTGTATATCCTGGAGTTATTTCCCGAAGCATATTCTGCAAAACAACCTCAAACTAAGGTGGGTGTTAGCTTGGCTAACACCCCTCTGATGCTTAAGTCAGTATTGGGTTCAAAAGAATAAATAATATCAAATATATTAAAAGAGATAGAATTCACACCATCCTGAGTTAGAAATTAAATTCTAAACTCACTTGAAATAGAGCTTTAGGTGTATAGCATTCAAGGATCTTGGTAGCATATCCCCTCCATATTCTTAAGCCGATATGCTCCTTTTCCGGCTTCCGATTCAATTTCATAGGGTCCTTCCCACTTTGGAGCTAATTTTCCATCAGCAGGATTGGTAGTGTTTTGAAAAGCCTTTCTTAATACCCAATCTCCAACTCGAAACCTTCTAGTCCTTATATTCTTGTTATATGCTCTGGATATCCTCTGTTGATATGCTGCCATCCTTAGCTTTGCCGCATCTCTTATTTCATCCACAGTGTCCAATTCCTGGCACAGAGCTTCAGGTCTTCTCAGGATCCTTGAGACTGGATCTTGCTGTAGGTATCACCAGCTCTGCCGGGATTACTGCCTCTGCTCCAAATACTAAGGAAAACGGGGTTTGCCCAGTTGCACTTTTCACTGTTGTCCTATCGGCCCAT